>VNJV01003211.1:0-37330 GCA_008042635.1 Drosophila nikananu | reverse complement strand
GATCCTATAAAGTATATATATTCTTGATCAGCATCAATAGCCGAGTCGATCTAGCCATGTCTGTCTGTCCGTCTGTCCGTCCGTTTCTACGCAAACTAGTCCCTCAGTTTTAAAGCTATCTGGATGAAACTTTGCAGATATGCTCCTATATGCTCTCACTGCTATATATGTCGGAACGAGCCGGATCGGCCGACTATATCTTATAGCTATATAGGAAAGATCGGTAAATTTTAATGAAAAAAATTATAACTTAGCCAATTTTTACAATATTTGAGATATGGCCATTTTGTATTATTCTTGAATTTCGGTTTTAATTTGATCAAAATCGGCCGACTATATCTTATAGCTATATAGGAAAGATCAGAAAATTTTGATAAAAAAATTATAACTTAGCCAATTTTTACAATATGAGATATGGCCATTTTGTATTATTCTTGAATTTCGGTTTTAATTTGATCAAAATCGGACAACTATATCATATAGCTGTCATAGGACCGATCAGAAAATTTTGATAAAAAAATCTAACTAAGCCAATTTATCACATATTTTCATAAAATTTGAGACATAGACATTTTGTATTATTCCAGAATTTCGGTTTTAATTTTATTCAAATCGGACCACTATATCATATAGCAGCCATAGGAAAATATATATAAATTCATTAAATTCGTTCGCAACATTTTTCGGTCGCAACATTTCTCGTTCGCAACATTTTTCATTCGCAACATTTACCTTATGTCAGTACCCGAGAAAACGAACAAGTCAGAAGATTTTTCTTCTCCTTCTTACTTACTGCAAGGGTATTTAAACTTCGGCATGCCGAAGTTAGCTTCCTTTCTTGTTTTAGTATAATTTTAATATTGAAGAATTTATGGAATAGAAAATTAAAGCTTGTCAGTCAAGAAACTATAGGGCCTGTTCCAGTTTCCACTCGGAAGAGGATTTGATAACATTTTCAGGGATCCCTTTAACTTAAGCGAATTTCCTTTGTTGATTGAACAGACGGAAAACCGAATCCGGGTACAATTTTTTGGATTTGAAAACTATAACTGGTCTGGGAAATGCGAATCCGAATCATTATTCCTAAAATGAAGTATTTAATCTATAATATTTTATTAAACCCAAGAACTAATATAGAAGTATAAATAAATATACTTTTTATAAGATAAGTTCATAAAATTAACAAAGAATAGAGCAATCATTATTCAAAAGAATATATAAAATTAGCAAATTATTATTTAACCTAAAAACGAATGTTTTGTGAGTATAAATAAATATATTTTTCTGATAAATTCTTTTATTTGACTCATAGATCCTTATTTATTTAGAAAACAACTGAAATACCTTGTATTTCTTTCATTTACCCCAACATCTCTATGAAATTCGTTTAAGCCAACAAAACCCACCTTTCATTAGAAACTTGTCAATGTTTCGTGTAGTCAAATATTTAGATTCCCAAGTTCACACAGATATTTTCTCTCACTGACCAAACAAAGGGCAAAAAATGATTCTATTGTTGATTTTTTGCTGACTGGAAAAAAGTGGCAAAGCGAAAACTTAGATGCTAAATAGAATTAAAGTTAGTCAGACTCAAGATGAGTCAAAGAAAGTTCACAGTACAACGTAATGAATCAGGGGTTATAAATGTGGTAATTTAAATAATAGAACGTAAAACAGGTTGGCTTGAACAGCTCAACTGCATAATCAAGCGATTTTCTTTATAATTTCCTTAATTACTTGAAGTGCCTGCCCCTTTTTCCCCTCTGGCCATGTTTATTCAAGGGTTTACAGAATCGGAATACGCTGATCTATAAACTATATATATACTATACTTCGAGTGTGGGTGTGGTCACGACAATCCGACATTATCAAACTTATCCGTAATGACATCGCAGGGCAGCTGTCAGTCCCCAAACCATTGCTTTCCGCGCTCCGTAACAAGTATAATTTGCTGTTCAAACAAGTGCATATCCGATATTAAATATATATATAATATCAGAATGTGACACGAACTAATTACATAGAGAACGTAAACCGAATCGATCCCTTGGGTCACGCTTCCAAATGCAATGCCAAATGCAAATGCAATTGAATGAGCCATGAGCCATGAGCAAAAGCGAATTAATTTGCTAGGCAAATGCACTTTATTATTATTGGGTTTTCCAAGCCATTAGAGCCAAAAGCAAATACTTAAATTACGATGCATGTTCTTGTCCTTCAACGCATTTTATTTACGACCCAATTGCAAGGCGTGACATTGGTCTGGCGAAACTACAAAAAGGGGACAAAGGTTAGGGAAGATCATGCTTTGAGCTTGATCCCATCATAGCGGTCTGTGGGGTATATAAACTTGAATTAAAATTTAATGGCATGTTCAGGGTAGAACGACAAAAATTACACAATGAAATTAAGCGTTTATTTTACTGTAGGAATATATAAAGGCTTGTCCCAGGCTTAAGGCTATTAAACTATTATTTTGTCAAAAGTTGTGAGCTGTTTTTGGCTTTACAAATAATTTCTGTAGCCTAGAAATTATGATTTAAATAAGATTTTTAACAGCTTATAGCTAAGAGATATATTTAATAAATCTTTAAATGCATGTTCAGGGTAGAACTACAAAAATTACACAACGAAATTAAGCATATATTTTACTGTAGGAATATATAAAGGCTTGTCCTAGGCTTAAGGCTATTAAAATATTATTTTGAAATAAGTTTTGAGCTGTTTTGGCTTTACAAATAATTTGTGTGGCTTAGAAATTATGATTTTTATAAGATTTTTTACAGCTTATAGCTTAGAGATATATTTAATATAATACATATTTAAATAAACATGGTTTTGCCTTGATTAATTACAAAGTTTACTCTGCTTCAGTGACGACTGCAATCCTTGGTTGCAAATTAAGCCCCAAACTTGATTCTTTTTCGGCTCTTAAGCTCCGAGGTAATGGGTAGGTAGTTTCTCTGGCCAGTTTCCACCTGTCACGCTGCAGCCTAGAGAATAACGCTCCCATCGCTGGGCACACGCTCGCTGAATCGGGCGTGACATCTTCGGAGCTCATTGCCAAGGCAACTAGAAGTACTTGGGCTGACTTTGAGCCGCTCTGCGATGTTTTATTGTAATTAGAATGCAAACAGAAACTCAAATCCGTTTTAGTTGTTTTTGCGGCCGTGTGTTTGGGTTTGCTCTTTTTTAATTGTTGTAGCTAAGTTTAGTTAATAGCCCTTTTGTTGGCTTGCCCCTGGAACTTTGTTTGCCACCCATAACTCAGACCCAAAGCCCCGAAACTGACTTTTTACGAGCCATTTAGTTAGTTTAGTGAACTTCCGTGTGTACACCTTTGAGATCGGATCTAGAATGGTCTGCAGACCCACAACCCTCGAGGTGGTTGAGGGGCCTTCAACTTGAAGGTGCACATAAACCATTTCTATTTGGAATTCAAATGCAGGCGCCAAAAAAAAAGACAAAAATCGGAGGGGTAGACGCGTCATGAATTGAAATTGAAATTCAAAATTCAAAGCAATTGAAGTTGATTCGATGGTCAACCAATGTGGTTATGCAATTTGGCCCGAAAGCAATGCCAACACACACTCTCTAAGACTGTACTTTGGGAATTTATTATTTAAGGTTTGTTACCATGATTTTGGTTAATATTTTCTAGTCATATCTATGACTTATAACAATATATTCCTATTATTTACATCCACCAACTTGTTAAGATTAAAATTTTTTTACATCTATTTTAATTAAATATAACTAAATTTAGTTTTCTTTCTACGTTTCTTTTTTATGCTCGCCATATATTCATTTAGCCTAAATTGTTACGCATACGCCCCTTTGACCCATCACATTCTTGACCAAATTTCAAGCCACATTTAAATTGTGTACACGTTCAGGCCATGTTGTGTGCTTTTAGACTTGTAGCTTTGCCAAAAACCGCTCTATTTCGCAACAATTATTCGTATTTCTTACTGAATGAATATCGGGCCATTGTCAGTCGCCGCCATGGAAGCCTCTCTTAGACTCTTGAGGTTAATCAAACGTTTTGTATGCTCTTCGATATGCTGAGCCGCGTGTGCATTGACCTTGAAATCTGCCTTAGTCATATCCAAAAATTGTGTGTTTATTTTTGTTTTTGACAATTCTTCAATTGTATCAAGTGCGAAGGGGCCAGACCGTAAAATTATACTGCTGGTCATGTTTTTGAACTTGTTTTCTACCTTTATTTATGCCTTTCGGTGGGCCTTTTTATGTTTTTGCCAATTTATTTATCTCTGTGAATCGTACTTGTAAATATTTTGTCTGGCTACTGAGTTGTAAAAATTCAAATGGAAGGTTAACTGAAGATTTTTATTTTTTATTCACAGAATAACACTCTAATTAATATTCATTTGTTTTGATAAAATGCAAAATCAATGCAAATATTTCATTTGGTCATTGATCTCGCCAGTCTGTTGATATTTATTAATTATAATTGGTGAGGAAAAAAACAATAGAAGTTGCAGTGCCAAGTCAAATATTTTCTTCAAACGAAAACTGGTTTAGATTCAGCTCAGCTTGATATTTTTGATTTGATTTTTATTAACTCCACGGCGTCATTAAATGTCATAAATACGGGACTAACTCATGTGATAAACAACCTTTAAGTGTGGTTCGATAAAGATAATTATAAGTTAGCAAAGGGCGCTGAAAACTATATAAAAGCATTAAACCTGTAGCACTGAAGTTAAGCTTAATAAAAAATGCATAAATAATAAATAAATGCATATTAAATCAATAAAAATTCGTCAGGCAGTCGGCCTAGGAGATTAAGTCTATTAAATAAGACTTAAGTCGAGGTTAAGAGGGTTTAAATGCTTTTGTAAAGTTCAAATTATGTGTATTCTAACATATTTTTCATGAATTCTTACATATTTCTTAATTTGTATTAAATATAGTTAAACAGAAATAAGATTTATGCATATATTTAAAGACTTTAGGTTAGTTTTGATTTAAATATTTAAGGGGAACATTTATTATATATTTTATATTAAATGTATTCATTCAACAGAATTTATTATATATTTTATAGACCCCTGGATTTTATGAATATGTTTCTAAATATTTTTTATTTACAAATGAATTGATATACTTATTTAATTTTCCTCTTATTTTATGCCCAGAGCGTTATCATAGCCGATGGCTCAGAGCAGTACAAACGCTTTGTGAATCTGCCTCAGCCGTTGAACTTCAAAGTCTACATTTTCAATGTGACCAATCCGGACAGGATACAACAAGGTGCCATACCCATAGTCGAGGAAATAGGACCCTACGTCTACAAGTGAGTCTGAATAACAAATCAATAATTCTAAATACTTCAATCATATTTTTCTACAATATCCACAGGCAGTTTAGGCAGAAGAAGGTGAAACATTTCTCCAGGGATGGCTCCAAAATCTCCTATGTGCAAAATGTGCACTTTGACTTTGATGCAGATGCCTCGGCTCCCTACACCCAAGACGATCGCATTGTGGCCCTCAACATGCACATGAATGTGAGTGGGAAACTATTTTCTAAATAATAACTACATAGTTATATCTCCCCAAAAAAGTACGATTGATTTAAACCCATTTTAATAATCAATTTTACAGGCCTTCTTACAAGTATTCGAAAGAGAAATCACAGATATATTTCAGGGTTTTGCCAATCGGCTCAACTCGCGATTGAATCAAACACCTGGCGTGCGAGTCCTTAAACGATTGATGGAACGTATTCGAGGGAAACGTAAAGTAATTTTATCCACTACTAATTTAATGGACAGGTGTGACGGTCTATCTTGTATCTATATCTGGTTTTGTATCTCTATGGCATGGGCTTTGGTAGTTTTAACTTAATGGTAATGGCTTTTTTCCGAACAAACAAAGCTCTGTTTGTCTTTGTTCTGCTTTTGGGCCAGCGATTTCAACCGATTTATTATTCCTTTTATTTCGGCCGGGTCCTCCCTTTCATTGTTTATTAATTATGATTTTACCCCAGAGGTGCGTCATTGCTTATATGGGAATCTTTTTCGATGTGCTGTTTATAAGCAATTAAGCTGATGATATTTTTTATTGCTGATTTATTGCGCCGATTGAGCGGCCTGCTCAATTTTTCTGGGATTGCGATAGGTCAGGAGAATCAATCAATTGAGGTGGGGAATTAGTAATGAAGAATATTTGAAAAGAACATCAAGCTTTAATTATATGCTTTAATTGATTTCAAATGCTTTAATATCAAATAAAGTTAACAAATTTGTATTTTAAATCATTTTTAAAGACTGACAAAATGCATAAATCTTAGTAACGATTTGTTTATGAGACCTTTCAAGGCGATATGCAAGATAAAACCAAAGTAATAATTTAAAAACTGGCATCTCTTAACACCATCTCAGTTTTCGGTTGAATAAGTTATCATATCATGATTAATAAACCCTATTTAACGACCCCCAAAACTTATAGCGCCCATCAGCTGGGTGGAGGGCATCGTGGTCAGCCTTATCGATGGCGTCAAAGTAAGTTAAATAGCCTCTCTGCTCCGCTGACAGCTTTGCAACCGTTTAATTATAATTCATTGATTGCAATTGGGCGCAGCTTCAACTCAAAACTGAAAACTTCAACTTCAAACTGCCAAATTAAATATTTTGATAAATTGTCGAGTCGACTGACTGGCGAGGAGAAATCAATGGAAACGGCAGCTGAAAACCGAACGATTGGAAACATCAATTTTCACACATACTTCTCGGATACACATCAAACGCAAAAAAACATAATTAATAATAACAAAATTGAGCTTGCGCTTTGCTACTAATTTATGGCTAACTACCCCGCCTGCCGCTAACTGCTTTTAACTATATTTAAATGTTAAATACTTCGAGTTTTTAACTGGCTTTGGACCTAACTGGCTGCATCTTCCTCAATTAACTAACCATATCTGTGTCTTGGCAATTTTCTCTTTTTTTTTGCAGTCTGTCCTGCAAATCTCCGAGAATGATCCTGGATTGGCTTTGCTTTTGGTCCACTTAAATGCCAATCTCAAGGCGGTTTTCAATGATCCACGCTCCATGTTTGTGCAGACTTCGGTGAGGGAATATCTGTTCGATGGCGTGAGATTCTGTATAAATCCCCAGGGCATTGCCAAGGCCATTTGCAATCAGATCAAGGAGAGTGGCTCCAAGACCATACGAGAGCAAAGCGATGGCAGCCTGGCCTTCTCCTTCTTCGGGCATGTAAGTATAACCATATTAACAATATTAAAATATATTTAAACTTAATTAAAAATGTTTTTAATTCAGAAAAATGGCTCTGGTCACGATGTCTACGAGGTTCACACTGGCAAGGGCGATGCCATGCGGGTGCTGGAGATCCAGAAGCTGGACGACTCGCACAACCTGCAGGTGTGGCTCAATGCCAGCACGGAGGGAGAGACGTCTGTGTGCAACCAGATTAATGGCACAGATGCCTCCGCCTATCCACCCTTTCGCCAGCGCGGCGACTCCATGTATATCTTCAGTGCGGATATCTGCCGATCGGTGCAGTTGTTCTACCAGTCGGATATCCAGTACCAGGGCATCCCAGGCTACAGGTACTCCATCGGCGAGAACTTTATCAATGACATTGGACCGGAGCATGATAATGAGTGCTTTTGCGTGGACAAGCTCGCGAATGTGATCAAGCGCAAGAATGGTTGTCTATATGCGGGTGCCTTGGATTTAACCACATGTTTGGGTGAGTTGAGTTATAGAAATATTCTAAGGAGGAAGATCTAGGTGATCCACAAATTAGGGAATTTTTTAAGACCTTTTAGAAGATGTTTAACAGTATGTTGTGACTGGCGCAATAATTTAAAAGTGTTATTCTTGTAGCGCCAGGATAATAAATAAATAAATCTAAATCTATGCTATGTAATTTTTGAGTTACCTTGAATTAGTTTTTTACTTTGTAATATTATATATTGTAACCTAATTTTCAACACTTTTAAAGGGTTTTAAGTAACCTAGAGACTTCTGTTATTTATTAAGATTTCCGTAAAATAATTTATTAATTTCTTTTATTAAAAATTCATTTCTAGGACTTATATTCTTATTTTTAATTTTCCACTATTTTTTCCCCCATTATAAATGTATCTTTTACATCTTTTACATTTCCGAAAAACAATTTATTAATTTCTTCAATATTTTTAATTTTCCACTATTATTTTTCCTCATTATAAATGTATCTTTTACATCTTTTACATTTCCGGTAAATAATTTATTAATTTTTATATTTAAAATTCATTTCTAGAACTTAGATTCTTATTTTTAATTTTCCGCTATTGCTTTTCCCCAATATAAATGTATCTTTTTCATCAAATTATTAAATTCTTTACATTTAACCAGCTCAACACCTGACAAAACATTTGGAAAATATTTATACTTTAGTTATGTTATCTTCCGCTTATCTTTAGTTCCTCATGTTATTTCACAGTATTAACCAAATTAGCATTTCAAATGAATTACCATAAATTTAGTAGATCAAAGACTTCTGTGTCGCGTATTTATTTATATTTATGTTTAAAGCAAGAAAAGCATATTAGCTTAGACCTGCAGCAGGAAACATGGATTTCTTAAACTAAATAACCCACAAATACAATTGAATTTATTTTGGTTTAATATAAATTCATAGTAAATTCAGATTTGCAGTGTTTTTTAACCTAATTTTAAAGCCTACATAAAAACTGTAAATAATACTTAGGCTTAAAAGTACCCATTTGTCGAGCACAAGATTTGATTTCTGCAATTTAGGGGGATTCCCATGACATAAATAAATCTTCAAAAAATAAAGAAACCAACGACACTTATTTCCCAAAGCACCAGTTCTTCAAGAGAAATCCCCTTAGCGTTCGTTTCGTTGAATTTGGTTAGAGTATTGATCATAATATTCATCTCCATTTTGTTTTTGGCCGGAATAAAACTGATTTAATTTAATTAGCATTTTATTTATGTCGATAGTTTAGGTATTTGACAGTTTGTTTGTTATTTTGTGAACACTTAACTCAAATATTAACGATTGTTTGATCAATTCAATATAAGCTTTATCATTAATTGGGGCAATGCTATACTATAGCTACCATATGGTCACGACTAAAAATAATACAATGAACTTTCAATATTGTAGAATTTAAGTGATCAAATCGCTACGCAAACCGGAAATATTTGGAATAATTTTTGACATTTTTTTTTGGGTTCGTATTTTGTTATGCAAATGAGCCTCTTTATGTTGTGTGTTTGTTTTATGGCGATTAACCGGACACCAGAAGACACCTAAAAAACCCTCGTCTCTGTCTCTGTCATCGGGTTCGTGGTCGATTACCTACGTAATTATAAGGCAGCCCCACTTATAAATCAAATGGTAATCATGGTCTCAGTTCTAGTTAGGATTTAAATGTGTTTTTCATGCAAATTGTAGAGCTTCAGAGAAGTGCAAACCAAAAGGCATCAAGACTGGCAGCTAATCAATGTTTAATTAAGTGCTGGCAGCCATAAACTAGAACTCGAATGATATAAAAATCGCCGAATTTTAAATGGAAGATTTCCAGATATCTGACAAATTGCAATCGCTTTTCGCTGGGACTTTGATTAAGAGTCTGAATCGAAGTCAGATTCGTGTGGGGGCTGGCTTTGATCTTCTTCGATTGTTTAATTTCTTAATTAACACTTGAGGTTGGAGGGTAGAAAAACGTTTTGCTACGCATTCTGAGGCGAGTTCACCCCGCGGGCATTGCGCATCTGAAATCAAAAGTGTTGTCTTTTGGACCCTCAACTGGGGGATATAATGAGCTGCTCTTCATTATTATGATGATGTTCTCGAGTGCTGTGAACGCTCTACAAATTGAAGCATTAACTTGGATTTTTATTATAATTATTATTATTTTTTGTACACTTTTTTTGCGCTTGGGTGTTTGCCGATCGCGCACGTTTCAATCTTGAGATTCTTTTGGCGATGCCTCCTTTTCGTTTTTGTTTAATTGTCGAAACGTGAGTTAACAGTTTCAGTAATGAGCATTTGAAATATTTTGCTTGACTTGATGATGAGGAAATTCTTACAAATTGGTTCAGCAGCCGCACATCAAAGCCGCCATCACAAGTAGTTAAGTAAATAAATAAATAAAATGTTGTTCTGCGAAAACGTGACGAGGGCTTAAGAAGCTTCCGCAACTTGGCTGACTTTTTGTTAAATATTTTCCAATTAATTTAATTAAATTAAATGTAAGTAGCAGCAACAGCCAGCTAAGGTCAGCGAATCCAGTTTCCTCTTTATTTTTTGTAGAAATTAACTCAGCAATGTAAACAGAATAATTAAAATGGAATGCAGAGTGTTTCGCTCAAGGAGCTGGTTATGCTAATCAAGGAGCCGTCGCTCATTTAATGTGTCTTTAATATTGCTATATATATTTATTGTAATCCCGATATAGATGCCCCTGTGATTTTGACATTGCCTCACATGCTGGGCGCCTCGAATGAGTACCGAAAAATGATACGAGGCCTGAAGCCAGATGCCAAAAAGCATCAGACTTTTGTGGATGTGCAGTCGGTAGGTTAAATATATAATTATATATAATTTTAAAGTTAAGATATATTTTGGTTTATCCCTCAGCTGACGGGCACGCCATTGCAAGGCGGCAAGAGGGTTCAGTTCAATATGTTCCTCAAGAGCATCAATCGAATAACCATCACAGAGAACCTGCCCACAGTGCTGATGCCAGCCATTTGGGTGGAGGAGGTGAGTTACACTTGATTCTAAGTAGAAATTAATTAAAATTAAATAAAAATTAAATTAAAATCTATAATTAATCTCCCCTTTCCTCAGGGCATCCAACTTAATAGCGAAATGGTGGCCTTCTTCAAGAAGAAGCTCATCAACTCCCTGAAAACCCTCAATATTGTCCACTGGGGTACTTTGTGCGGTGGCCTTGGGGTGGCAGTTTTGAGTCTGCTTTATTATATCTATCAAAGGGGGCGTGTGGAGGAGCCCCCAGTGAAGTAAGATATTATCCCTAGATGTGTATTTGTTATCGAGTGCTTTGTATAAATTTATTTGTTAAACTATTATGATAATTATGGATGTAACACACACACACACGCGCGCAGTTTTTGTCTACGAATTTGTATATAATTTATTTTTTAAATGTGATTCTATTGTATTGTGATTTAGCGTTTACTAAAAGAAACAAAAGAAAAAAAAACAAGAAAAACTACTACATACAAAAAAATGTGTTTTAATTTGAAGCTAAATGATTTGTCAAGTTTCGGGGAATTGTTTGTGGCTAACAATTTCAGGTATTTAATTTAGGGAATTTGTTCTAAAATTTTGGTAAAATATTTGAGGACTTAACCAAAATACATTAAAGACAGTGATTCTGGGAAAATAATTTACAAAACAGCACATGGCTTTAATTGGGAAAGAAAATGAATATTTAAGCCTAAATTGTCAAGCTAAACATAAAAATTGCTTGCGCATTTCATTAAGGTTTTTTTAGACGCGAACTTCTAAATCAATAACCAATGCTAACCACAAAAAGCACTTTGCATAGTTAAAGCCTTGATCCAACTGCCGCCTCCCTTCTTTTTGGCAATGACTCAAGTTCAAGATCAGTTAATGAGGGGAACCCGGGTATTAATCAATCAGCAGCAGCAGCAGCAGCAATTTGCACACGAAAAGCGGCAATTAAACCACAGTTTCTATTGCATCAAATCGGCTGAGGCAACGGTGGCCAAAATACAGGCTGAAAATAAATCACAAACCTATTGGCCAAGTCCGAGAGATGCAAACAAAATATTTCACCCGAGAGCCAAGGTGTTTGTTTGCATTACAATGCGATTGAGACACTCCGTGGGGTGGGGCCCGCGCCTCGGATTGATTGACAGCCGCGAAACGCGTCTGTCGGTTTCTTGATTGAGACTTACGAGGCGATTAAAAACGCGTGAAAACCGCTCGGCCGGCGGGCAGGGGGAAGAAGCGCGACTGTGCCATAAATATTTCAAATTAATTCCATCAGGCAAATGAGCAGCTAATGGGCCCCGGCAAATGCAGAACTTTCTAGCCAATTTTTTATGGCCAATTCGACATGTTTCGGGCTTCCAATCTCTTTGGGGTTCTGCTGAGGCGGAGAACCTTTTTTGCCAGTAATTATGCAATAGCCACAATAGCCCAGAGACCCCCAGCAACCAGTTTGTCTCGCTCGGCAGGCCGGCCGTCCAGTCGTCGTCGCCGTAGCCGTCGCCGTCATATTCAAATTGACTTTGGGCTGAAGATGCGACCGCCGGAGATTTCAGTCGTCAACGAAACGCGCAAACGCACGCAGTCCAGCTGTAAAAATTCAAAATCGAACGAAAAAAACTGCGAATATAAATCGCTGATAGCGACACGCGCTCAACGGGGCTGCTGGATAATTTGAATTTTAAATGACCCCAGGATCATCTTGCTCCAGTTATTGTGTTCTTTATAAAAGTGTTAGCTTCGCGCTCGTGAGTGTCAGAACAGAGCAAGATGTGGAGCTGGCAGGTAATCCTACTGCTTCCGCTCCTGGCCACGGCCAAGATCTTCGATCGCTGTGAGCTGGCCCACTCGCTGCAGCATCGCTTTGGTCTGCCTGCCGCCCAGGTGGCCACCTTGGTGTGCATTGCCCAGCACTCGAGTGACCTGAACACGGCCGCCTTTGGCGGTGGCACGGGTCTGGGTGGTGGCTCACACGGTCTCTTCCAGATCAGTGATGTCTACTGGTGCTCGCCTCCGGGCCAGGGCAAGGGCTGTGGCCTGAATTGTGCTAGCCTCAGGGACGATGACATTGCCGACGATGTCCTGTGTGTGAGGAAAATCTATGCGGAGCACCAGAGGATCAGTGGAGATGGCTTCACCGCTTGGCAGGCTTATGGCGCCTACTGTCGCCAGGATGCGGCGGCCTCCTATGTGGCCGGTTGTTCCGGCGTTTCCACAGCACTCGCCGTGGCTGCTTCGTACCAGAAACCCCAGCAGGTTCAGGTGAACAGCTACCATCAGGTGGCACAAGTGCCAATGAACCACTACCATCAGCCAGCTAACGCATACCATCAGGTGGCTCAAACACAAGTCCAGGGTAAAATCTACAATCGCTGTGAACTGGCCCAGGAGCTGTATTATCAGCACAAACTGCCAATGCCACAGATACCCACCTGGGTGTGCATAGCCCAGCATGAGTCCTCCTTCAACACAGCTGCCGTGGGAAGACTTAACTCAGATGGCAGTGCGGATCACGGTCTCTTCCAGATCAGCGATCTCTTCTGGTGCACCCACGACCAGCGGCCGGGTAAGGGATGTCAGGCCACCTGCAATCAGTTTCTGGACTCCAACATAGTCGACGATGTGCAGTGCATAAGGAGGATCCATCAGGAGCATACCCAGATCTCTGGGGATGGCTTCAATGCCTGGACAGTGTACAAGAGAAACTGCCTCAATCAGCATTACGAGCAGGTGGCTGCCTGCTTTGCCAAGCCGCCAGCTCATCATCATCACCATCCGAATGCCATCGGGGGAGGTCCTGTGAAGCCCAAGGTCAGCTATGCGTATCAGTTTGGACAGGTTCAAGTGCAGCAGAGTCCTGCGCCCGCCATCAATCAATACTACAGGCCAACTCCAACAGTTGTGGCCAATGTGGGAAATGCCTATCAGGGGAATCCCTTCCTGCGACCACGTCCAACCGCAGCTGTTGCTGCTCCCCCTCCTCCGAGGCAGCAGCATCCGAATGCCATCGGTGGGGGCTTCAAGGCTCAGACCCCGGCCAATCCCTTTTATTACAAGCAGCAGCAAACACAATATCATCAGCCACACTATCAGGCACACTATCAGACACACTATCAACAGCAACAGTTTTACACCACAGCAAACACAGTAGCGCGCACGGGTAAAGTTTACAATCGCTGCGAATTAGCCCAAGAGTTGTATTTCTCACACAAGTTTCCCATGCAGGAATTGGCCACCTGGGTGTGCATCGCCGAGCATGAGTCCTCGTTCAATACGGCTGCCGTGGGTCGCCTGAACGCGGACGGGAGTGCGGATCACGGCCTCTTCCAAATCAGCGATCTCTACTGGTGCACACATGATGACCAAGGAGCAGGCGGCGGCAAGGGTTGTCACATTGACTGCAATCGCCTGCTGGACTCGGACATCACGGATGACGTGAGGTGTGTGCGAACCATTCACGAGGAGCACACCAGGATATCGGGCGACGGATTTACCGCCTGGACCGTATACAATGGACACTGCAGGCAGAAAACCCGTGCCGACATAGCCAGCTGCTTTGAGGGCAAAGATGTGGCAGAGGCGGGGATTAGGCCAGCGACGGGCAATGAGTTGATTAAGAAGAAGAAGGCTTCACCTAAGCCAAAGGGAAAGATCTATAATCGCTGTGAGCTGGCCAAGGAGCTTTACCATAGGCATAAGTTACCCATGCGAGAGATTCCCACCTGGGTGTGCATAGCCCAGCACGAGTCCTCCTTCAATACAGCAGCCGTGGGAAGACTAAACTCCGATGGAAGCGAGGATCACGGCCTGTTTCAGATCAGTGATATTTACTGGTGCTCCCATGACCAGACCAGTGGCAAGGCCTGCCACATCGAGTGCGATCGGCTGCTGGATTCCGATATCTCAGACGATGTTCAGTGCATACGCACCATCCATGAGGAGCACACTCGCCTCTCGGGGGATGGCTTCAATGCTTGGACCGTTTACAGTGCACACTGCCGGGGTCAGAGCTTGGCCCAGCTGAGCGACTGCTTCGAGGGAAACGAGATTGCAGAGGCGGATAAGATCAGTCCGCATGGAGAGAGGCCTCAAGTGGAACCACATCAATTAAGTTCAGAGAAGCCAGTTCACAGGATTGCCGCTAGTTCAGGATATTCGGGAAATCCGTTCCTGCAGAGTCTACAAGCAGCTAAAGCACCTCCAACTCAAGTGCCACCCACCAAAGTTAACAATAAAATCACAAATTCACCACCCAAACAGCCGCCAAGCAATAAACTCTATGCTACCAATCCCTTTTTAAATAGCTTGCAGGGCCAAAAGATTTCCTCACCCAATTTAGTTAAATATCAGGTTACTCCCACGCCAGCAAGTGTCATTTATGCCACCCAAAAGCCCAACTACGATCACAATCCCTTCCTGAAAGCCCCCGGCTCAATCCCACACTCTGTCATCTCCTCACATGCTGCCGAGGAGACCCAGCCCCATGACAGTTTCTCCTATGAATCCCAGAATCCATTCCTCAGTCTACTTAGCAAATCAATAGTACCGGCTCAAGCACCCATCAAGCCGAAGCCCTCGAGCCCAAGCCCAGCTAAGCCCCCTCAGATGGTCAACAGACCCTATGTCAGCAGCGACAGCTTCCGCAATGAGGTGATTAAGTTTACGGCCACTTCTACGGCAGCACCGACGACTACGTCAAGTACAAGGCAGCCCATGAGTACAACGAAAATTACAAAGCCATCTGTAAAAACAACCACGGGAAGACCCTTGGCAGCAGCCACAAAGAAACCAGTCTCAACTACGGCCAAAACAACTAAATTGCCGTTATGGTCATGGCAAACTTCTGTCGGAAAAACAACCACGACGGCGAAGCCCACGATAACGGGAAGTGGTAGCCGCTACACAGCCACAACGAAAGCCTCGGTACATCCCACACCTACTCGATCAGTTACAACTAATAAGCCAAGTGTTTATTCAACTACTGGGAGAATTACTCGGCCAACTGTTAGCACTACCACTCGTCCAACAACTCGTCCGACTACTCAGCCAACAACTCATCCAACATCTCCTCTAACTAGTCGCCCAACTATTCATCCAACTATTCGTTCAACTACTCGTTCAACTACTCGTCCAACTACTCGTCCAACTACTCGTTCAACTACTCGTCCAACTACTCGTCCCACTACTCGTACTACCCCTCGTTCTATAACTACAACTCGCCCAACTATTAGATACAGTTCAACAACTCACCAACAATATTCACCAACAACGAGACACACAACTTCTTTGCCTTCAACTCGATATACTACAACAAACAAACCCACAACTCGCCCAATTACAACTCCTAGATCAATTACGACTCGACGTCCAATTACTACATCGCGGCCAATAACGACCACTCGCTATATTTCCACAACAACGAAAAATTCTACTCGTAATGCAGGTCTTTACTTACCCACTTCTCGCCCAATTTCCACAACCAAAACCACACCTCGTTATACACCAACAACTCGATCTACGACAAAGTCACCTTACCATTACATAGAAGTAAATAAATCCACCAAACGACCAACACCAACTACTCGTTCAACAACAACTACTCGTCGAGCACCAACAACTCACCAGCCTGCAATAACTAGATCCACTACTCGTTACACAGCACCGACAACTCGTCAAGGAAGCACCACACCCAGGCCATATCTGTTCACTTCGACACCCACAACGAAAAAGAGTGCCCCCACAAAAGATCCCTTCGATCATCCGTTTTTCCAAAAATACAAAGCCAAGTTTGATAAGACCACCATAGCTCCCGTACAAAAATCAAAGATCGCCAGCACAAATATCTCAAATCTAAGCAACTCCACCACCAGCAGTCCATATTATGCAAAATATCAGGAGAACAAAATAAAATCAGCAGCAAAAACCGTTCTTTCCTACGATTTTGGCCACAATAGAACCACAACGATTAGGCCAAAGGGCGCTTTCGATGTTTACCTGAATTGGAACAAGAATTAAGAGTCCTCCATTAGTGTGACATTTTCGAGACTTGTAAATATGTGTTATTGATCGGTGTAATACCCCCTAGCTTACCATAATGGCAAAATACTCATGCATTATTAATATTAAGCAATATAAATAGGATTTAGATAATAAAATAAAAATAAACCCATGCGAATGCAAAATGTACGAAAATTAATTCAATTTCAGAGACTCGCACTCAACTGGTCGGCGGGCCAAGCTGACAACGCGCCAAACTTCGCCAAGTGCGCTCCGGCCGTGGCTTAAAGCAGGGGCTTTGATTAATTTTCGTTAACCCGTTTTCGACCGAGTCTTGTTAACATAAATGCTGAGCATCGCGACAAAGACAAAGCGGGCCAAAGAACTGCAGAAATAACGAGTTTTGAATTTGAATTAGGTTCCTGAAAAGTATTCTTCTTTGATTTCAGCCACTTAATAATTTTGCATTCTTAATGTAAGTGTCTGAAGAGCGTCTGATGTGACGTCAGAAGGCCAAGAACGAAAATAATACCAGTGAAAATTTGATAACATGTTTTTTGGCATCGGTAGACATGACAAGATTATATACTAATTGATTTCAGAAATCACATACACCTTAAAAGGTTTTTTGACCATAACTTGGCTTAAACTCAACCGATTTCGGTTTCGTTTTTTCTTCTTAGTTTTTAATGGAGAACATATCTGCATTCAAAACTCGATATCTAATTTTTGGAAAAAATTTTTCACCTTTTTGATGATGGAAAATTATGGCTTCAAAATCGCAAACCCTTCAATGGTTTTTTGATCATAACTTGGCTTAAACTCAACCGATTTCAGTCTGGTTTCGTTTTTTCTTCTTGGTTTTTATAGGAGAACTTTTCTGCATTCAAAACTCGTTATCTAATTTTTTGAAAATTTTTTACTATTTTTATGATGTAACCCCTTACTGTTTTTTGAGAAAATTTTATGGCTTAAAAATCGCAAAGCCTTCAATGGTTTTTTGTTCATAACTTGGCCAAAACTCAACCGATTTCAGTGTGGTTTCGTTTTTTCTTCTTGGTTTTTATAGGAGAACTTTTCTGCATTCAAAACTCGATATCTAATTTTTGACCAATTTTTTACCATTTTTATGATGCAACCCCTTACTGTTTTTTGAGAAAATTTGTGGCTTAAAATTCGCAAACCCTTGAGTGGATTTTTGATCATAACTTGGCCAAAACTCAACCGATTTTAGTGTGGTTTTGTTTCTTCTTCTTGGTTTTTATGGGAGAACTTTTCTGCATTCAAAACTCGATATCCAGTTTTTTGCAAATTTTTTACCATTTTTATGATGTATCCCCTTACTGTTTTTTGAGAAAATTTTATGGCTTAAAAATCGCAAAGCCTTCAATGGTTTTTTGTTCATAGCTTGGCCAAAACTCAACCGATTTCAGTCTGGTTTTGTTATTTCTTCTTATTTTTTAATGGAGAACTTTTCTGCATTCAAAACTCGTTATCTATTTTTTTGAAAATTTTTTACTATTTTTATGATGTAACCCCTTACTGTTTTTTGAGAAAATGGCCAAAGATCAATTACGGTGAACCGATTTAAAGCTTGGCGCAATTATCGATAGTCGCCATCGATGTTTTGTTCACCATCTAAGTGTGACCAGTTGCCGCGATCGCTCTGCAGAATTTGTAGCATTTCGAATGTCTAAAACGGCGGTCACTCTGCTCCACCGATCGCGCCGCAAAACAATGTTTTTGTGAAATATTTGTTTTATTATTCTGTCCCCCGTTTTTGTGTGTCCCGTCTGATGGATGAGCGGCGCTTCCTCAAGCGCAAGGAGAAGGCGCGCAGTGACGGCAACAGGGAGCAGGTGGCGATAAGCTGCAATCAATTGGGCGACTTCTACAACCAGCAGGGGAAGTACGATGATGCGGTCAAGGAGTATGTCCAGGAGGCGCAAATTTACGCCAGCATGGGCAAGGAGCTGGAGACGGCCAAGGCCAAGCGGATGGTGGGCGAGATGTTTACCCTGCTGTGTGACTATGATGCCGCCAAGGATCACATCAACGATTACCTGAGTAAGTGGTGGAAACAGTTCAAAAAATATAAACAAAATTGACTCTTTAACCTTCTCCTGCAGAGATAGCCAAGCGCCTGAAGAACCAGGTGGAGGAGCAGCGGGCCTATGCTACTCTGGGTCGCGTGCATCTGCTGCATGGCCAGAGTCTGGCCGACAGTTCCGCCTCGGGAGCCATGGAGCAGCTGAAGCAGGCGGAGAAGAGCTTCCTGCGCAGTCTTCTGCTTATCAAGGAGTAAGTTGCCGATAATAATAAATAATTCATTTGAATTTCCTAATATTTATTCGGTACTTTATAGACTCTCAGGACAGATTTCTAAGTTGGAGCAGATCGATATGCAGGCTCGTTGCTACCTCAACATAGGCGTGGTAAAAGAACACATGGATGCACTTCAGGAGTCCATCGAATACATCGACAAAGCGATTAAAATCAGTAAAACGCACGAGTTGTGGGATCTCACCCACTTATGCTACATTTCAATGAGCTTGCTTTACAATTGCAAAAAGAACGACGCAACTGCGGCACTGCGCTACTGCAACATGGCCTTGGAGGTGGCCAAACGGCTGCCAAACAAGGTGAAAAAGATCTGCGAGACGCTGATCACCAAGGCCGAGATCCTGATAAAAGCGGGCGACTTTGCTAGCGCCAAGCAGATACTCACGAAGGCCTACAAGAAGAATACACCGGATGAGAACGATAGGGCGGGCATTGAGAAGCAGCTCAGGATTGTGGTGAAGGTCTGTCAGACCCTAGACGATCTTGTGGTCACCAGCTCCGTTGACTATGCGAAATTAAAGAGCTTGTACGAGAAACTGGGCGATGCATGCTGCCACCTCTTAAACTACGAGAAGGCTTTGATTTATTACCAGAAAATGTTGGAAAATGCGGAACTAAATCAGGAAAGTGGCAAGAGTCTTGTGCCCATTTATGTGAGTCTCTATCAGACCTATCGCGACAGTGGGCAGTACGACAAGGCTCTGGAGTATCTGTGGAAGGAGTTCGAGGTGAACCAGGATGTGCCCGCAGAGGCCTTCACCACTCTCTGCACCATTGCCGAGATCTGTGATCAGCAATCTCATCCCTTTTGGACCGTCCATGATGTGTACCAGAAGGCTCTCCGGCAGGCCGAGAAGGCTGGCAGCTCATCCGCCAAGCTGGAGAAGATTGCGATGGTGCGATTGAGGCGTCTAGAGCTCAAACACAATATGCAGGTTCTTGTAGAAAACCTTGAGGCGGAGGCCACAGCCAAGGGCATTGATTTGAACCACGAAGATAGTTTTGAAGATGACGAAGAGGATGATTCCGAAACCGGGGAACCCACCGTGCAGCAGAATACCCCGGACTGGGACGATGACTTTGACTTGAACACGCTCACCGACTCCGATGCCAGCGATCTGGATGAGAGCGAGAAGCCACGCCCACAGAGGGCCACCCGTGGCAGCAGATCCTATACCATCAAGAAGAACAACAAGGGCGAAACGCAGCTGCACCAGGCGTGTATATCGGGCAACCTGGAGCTGGCCAGGCGGCTCATCGATCAGGGTCACACGGTCAATGTGCGAGATCATGCTGGATGGCTGCCCCTCCACGAGGCCGCGAACCATGGCTACCGGGAGATTGTGGAACTGCTTCTGGACAAGGGCGCTGCGTCGGCCATCAACGACAAAGGAGGTACCAGTTGCGATGGCATAACTCCCCTCTTCGATGCCTGCTCTAATGGATTCCTAGACGTGGCCGAACTCCTGCTGGACCGTGGGGCAGATGCCACTGTGCGAACGGATTACAATGAGACATGCATTGCCGGACTGGACAAGTGGCGCCAGACGGCGCAGCTGGTGGAGGGTGAGCAGGCTCAGTATGCCCAACTGCGAGAGCGACTCCTGCGTACGCTCTCCAAGGTGGGCATATGCAGCGACCGGAACGCTCGTCCCCTAACCAATTCCAATGTGCAGAGGTCCAGCAGGGATGAGAGACGAGAGAGCCAATCGGACGCCGAGGAGGAGGATGAAGAAGAAGCTCTTCGGGAGAGTCATAGAAGATCCCTTCGGCACAATCGCTCGGTCAGTGATTACGAAGCTAAGAAAGCTGGCAGCACCTCTCAACCAAGTGCCAGCAAGGAGTATAAAAGCGTCATGGCCCAGTTGAAACGACCCAATCGCCTGTCCGATGATCCGCCCATTTCCAGCACTAACAGCAAGCAAAAACGGAACGCCTTCCTGGATGAGGATGAAGTTGATGCAGACAATTGGCTGATTGACGACGTGGGGCCAGAACGAAAGCGCAAGCGTATCAACTCTGGCAGCCTTACCACTCGTCCCTCCAAGGAGAACCAGCAAGATGCCACTTTGTCACTGCCAATTAACTGGGAGGAGGATCTGCTCCAGGCCACGGCAGAGGCGGACTCATCCCAACGCCAGAAGCAATTGCGAAAGCTCACTTTATCACGCTCTTCCAGCATGAATAGCACTAAAAGCAGCTCATCGGGTCCAGCTCCCAGCAGGAAAAAACATCAAGCCACCCTGATGGACAGCGGCTTTAGTCGGTTCCGCAGCGAGAGTCCCTTTGGCAGCGAATCCTCGCAGGATGGCACCGCCTCGGTGATCAGCCTGCGTACCATTGAGCCCGACTCCACAACAACGAGTATTCAGGTGCTCATCTCCCCGTCCAAAGCGTCACCCATTAAAGTACAAACCACTCCCGTCCTGGCTACGACTGTGTCCTTTAAAATCAAGGTGCAAGATGAGTTTTTGCTGGTCCCCATCGAGCGTAAGAAGCTGCAGGACATCAACATGCGCTGGCTGGCTGAAGAGGCAGGAAGGCGCTATAACAAGTAAATGAATTAATAATTATGTGTGAGATAATATTCCTATTTATAATTGCAATCTTTAGGTTGACGGGCCTGACGCCTCTTCTGCGTCTTAAGACTGCCGATGGCTTTGCCTACGAGGAAACCGATCCGGTTAGCGTGGCGCTAGAGCAAAATATGCTAATGGCCAGCATTTTGGACTGGAAAATATCGCCGCTTTCGCAGCGCTACGAGGAAATGTGTCATCAGGTTCAGAAAAGTGAGTGGGAATAGCTCAAATTAGTGTTGATTTTAAACCCATTCCCCTACATTACAGCTGTGAATAACAAGGTGAAGCTACTGTTGGAACGCTCGCAGAATACCCAGATGCTGGAGCTTTCTGGTCTATGGATGCGGGCATCGCAAACTGAGCCAGTATTCAGGGCACTCTTGCACCAGGCCCGGCTGACAGTCTTGGACCTTTCCCGTAACTTCATTGGCAACGAGGGTTGCCAGCAGTTGGCCAAATCCCTGCCCACGCTACTCCAACTGAAGGCACTGCGACTAGAATGTAATGCGATTGGCTACCAAGGATTGGATGCTCTTCTATGCGGTCAGGACATGGATAAACTTGAGCTTCTGGAGGAACTGAGCCTAAGTCAGAACCCGTTGGGCAATGCCAGTTTAAGGATTCTGCATAAGTTCTGTGCCAGTCCTGCTGGACGTGTCCTAACCTCACTGAAAATTTCGCAATGTGAGCTGACCGAGCTGCAGGACTTCGAACTGGCCTACCATCAGCTAACCCGCTTTGATATAAGCTTTAACCAACTCACCCAGCAGAGCGTGCGACGGCTAACCGAGCAGCTTAACAGCTGTCGCCTGGAGCATTTAAATCTCAGTTATGTTCGTTGGCCCCTGGACGAGGCCAGTGGCTTTGCATTGGGCGAACATCTGGTGACTCTTCTGGAGGGTGGCACTTGCGAACGATTCACTCGCGTGGAACTTGCCGGCTGTGGCCTGAGTGATGCACATTTTTACAAGCTTAGCCAACACCTGGGCAAGGCCAAGCAGCTACAGTGGCTGGATATAAGCGATAATGGCAGGCTGAGTGGCACTGCCTTTGGCTATATTTTAGATGAACTGCCTCAACTGCTCTCCATACTAGCCATCAACTGTACAAATCTTCTGGATGACTCCCGCCTGCAGAAGCTCGAAGAACAGAAACAGCTGCCCCGTCGCTTGGAACTAACAATTGATGAGCAGATGTTCTCCACGCCCGGAGCTTTGGAGACCCTGCAGTCCATTTGGCAGCTGCAGTTTGGCGACAAAGCCAAAATGCTGAAGATGTCGAGCAAACGAAAGAAAGGCAAACGCTACAAGGGGATTCTAAAGCTTCTGGCTGGTGAGAATGAAGCGGAATAGCCTAAGCAAGACTGCAGTCTCATCGTGTATAAACAATTTTGTTGTCCCAGATTAGTTTACTTTTATGTTTGACAATTATATAGCAAAAAATCTGCGTAAACGCCTTATCTTTTAGTATATAAATACATACTAGAGCTCGGAATTGTTGAACCAAAGTGGGACAAACACTCAGCCCCCACTGGCGGCTGGGCTTATCTTATCAGAGGATGATAGCTGGTGAAATATTTTGCACTGCGGGCAAAGAATAGCCGGTATTGATGAGACCAAGACTAGACTCTAGACTCTTGGGGTAAGTGATTCTAGGAAACCAAAAGGTTTACAGGAATTACTAATTCAACTTGAGGACTAGCTACTTCGGGTATCTGTGAAGTAGTTACATTGTACTCATCTCTTGTATCCTTATATAAAGTATTAGATTAGCTTTTCATTTTATGAAAATGTTTCCCAAAGAAGCTTAAATATTTTCATTCTTTTAATTATTACTTATTTTATTGATCGATTTTGTGAATGTGGTCTTAAAATGAGCATGAGGGCGGCTGAGGTTAATGGCGGCGATGAGGAGCCCTTGGAGTTAGTGCCTTAGGCACCACCCTTGGCGGCCTCGTACATGTTACGCGAGATGATGAGACGCTGGATCTGGGAGGTGCCCTCATAGATCTGGTAGATCTTGGCATCACGCATCAGCTTCTCCACGGGATATTCGCTGTTGAAGCCATTACCGCCAAAGATCTGAACCGCGTCGGAGGCAATCTTGTTGGCCATATCGGCGGCATGGCACTTGGCGATCGAAGCATAGTAGCTGTTGCGGCGTCCCTGATCGATTTCCCAGGCGGACAGACGCCACGCGAGGCGGGAAGTCTCCACACCGATGGCCATATCGGCCAGCATGAACTGCACAGCCTGATGGTAAGCGATGGGTACACCAAAGGTCTTGCGCTCCAGCGCGTACTTCAGAGCCTCATCCATGCAGCGCTGGGCCAGGCCCACGGCACCGGCGGCCACTGGGGGACGGGTCTTGTCGAAGGTGCCCATGGCAATCTTGAAGCCGGCTCCCTCGCCAATCAGCACATTCTCCTTGGGCACACGCACATCCTCGAAGGTGATGCCACGTGTGTCAGAGGCGCGCTGTCCCATGTTCATCTCCTTGCGACCGGGCGTCAGGCCGGGGGAATCGCGCTCCACAATGAAGCCGGTGAAGGCCTTGCTGGGCGGGCACTTGGGATCGGGATTGGTGCGGGCCAGCACAAAGTACCAGTTCGCCACGCCACCGTTGGTGATCCACATCTTCTGGCCGTTGATCACCCACTCGTCGCCCTTCTTTTCGGCCCGCGTCTTGATGCCACTCACATCGGATCCAGCGCCGGGCTCTGTGACTCCATAGGCGGCCACCAGAGGCTCCTCGAGCAGACGACCCAGGTACTTTTTCTTCTGCTCCTTGTTACCGGACAAGATCACAGGTGTTTGCTACGTTATAAAAATCAGGATTAATAACCCATTTCGGTGAGTATTTTACAAAAATTGGACTTACGCCTAGACCACTGGCCTCCAGGGCGGTCATAATGCCGGTGCAGCCATAGGCCAGCTCCTCGGCCGTCAGGCAGGTGGTGAACACATCGAGATCCATGCCACCCAGATCAGCGGGAATGTGGTTGTTCATCAGGCCCAGCTCCCAGGCCTTCTTGATGATGGGCCACGGGTACTCGCCGCTCTTGTCGTATTGAGCGGCCACTGGGATGATCTCCTCGCGGGTGAACTTGCGGGCCAGCTCCTGCAGCTGCTGCTGCTCCTCGGTGAGGGCGAAGGAGGTGCCATTGGGCGAGACGTGGGTGACGGCGGCATAGGAGCGACTTTGGGCCACCAGCTGGCGAAGGGCGGGCGCAGCTAGCTGTGTTTATAAGAAATATTTAAGACTATAAAATACGTCTTTTGTTGTTTGATGATGATGAAGAGTTAACTATATTTTAAGCTTTGCTTGTCAAGTTCCCACATTAATTTTAAATTATTTCTGTTTAGATGATCAGCGAATGTATTTTAGTTTATAGGTCTTTTTACTAATTATGCTTTAAGTTATATCAGGACCGTGAATAAGGTTCACATTCCAATTCAAATCGAGTGCAAAGCGTTTGCCGTTAGACGCCGCTAATAATAATTGCCGAAGGGGGGCAAAGTACAGATGATTGCTGGCAGATAAGCAACAACAAATGTGTTTACGAAACATATAGCACAGATACATATATGCTTATATATATAATTTCGCATCGCAGACGATCAACAGTTGCTGTCGTCACTAGACAGAACTTTGAACCCCCCGCATTGTTGTTTTTATTCACTTTCTCTCTGCGCAATTTAACCGATATGCTCACCTTGTTGAGGAACGCCATTGGGTTATGGGTTTATTTTAGTTTTTTATTAAGATTTAACTAGGTCGCCGTGCTAACTCGTCGGTGGCTCGCAGCGAAATGATCCAAACGAGTTGGCGGTGCACCGGTACAGCGATATTTCAACGAGCGGCGACGCTTGGACATTGGACTTTGTTGCGCTGGCAGCAAAGCTACAGACTCTTGGTGGTGACACAGACGCCTACCACAAGCATATGAGCCACATCCCTGGGTACATACATCCAGCTGGGGGAGATAAGGGAATGCTCTCGAACGTCGTATGCGCTGCCATTTGAGCTTTTCTAGAAGGGTTAGGTTTTAAAGGGTTTTGCGTAGACTTGGTTTTAGCTCATTAACTTGGGGTTTTATAAAGCATTTCTGCAGGAAAAGAAGAGATAAATACTGTGTAACATTTGTACTAAGATATTATTATTAAATACACATTTTTTAGGGACTTACCTACATTTTCCTTAAAACCTTTGAAGTTATTTGTATTTGTAAAGTAATTATAACTTTTTAAAACCTTTACATACCTTTTTAATTTTCTGATTATGAAAATATGTATATATATGTAAATTGTTTAAACAGAGACACACCCCCCTTTTTTGAAAAGCCCATGTACCCCGTCAAATACCCTTTGGTAAAAGCATGGAAAAACGTAAACCACAACTCAACGTAAGCTTTGGCAAATAACGTAAGGGTAAAAGCTTTTAGCTTAAACCACGTAACGCAAAGTTTATGGGAAAGTGTGGGTAAAAAATAAAGAATTCAAAGGGTATATTAGGCTTCCTTAATATATATTTATCTCAAAATATATTATATTATATATTTTAATATATATTTATCTCAAAATATATTATATTAAATATTTTAATATCTATTTATCTTAAAATGTTATATTTAAAGATTTAAATATAATATTTTGAGATAAATATATATTAAGGTAACAACTTTTAGCCTAATATAGAAGATGTTTAAGCTAATATACGTCTATATTGAGATAAACAAGTGAACTTAGACCATAAACGCTTAATGAAAACTTTATAAGTTCGTATTTTTTAATATAACTATCTATAATAGAAGAGTTAAGAACTAGAAATTATTTAATTCTTAAGTGATATATATATAATCATATATAATATATTTATAATGTTATGCTTACTATTTAGCTAAAATCAAACGATTTTAAAGACTACTACACATAGAACTACATATAGTTTAAGGGAATAGTAAGCATAGAAAATGTTGTGGAAAATTAAGAAAAAATTCTTTAAAATTATCATATAAATAATAATTATACATATTAACCCTATTATCTATTGAATAAGTATAATTTACCCTATTTATAGTCAACTCCGCTAACCTATCTTCAACTTTTCAATGAGTACAACCGAGTCTAGAGCTTCCCCTGCCACCTGTTAGGCTCTTCAAGATTGGAGCATACTTTTGCGCTTGACACAAATAGATGAAACCTGTTCCGCTGGCTGCGTTAAAAATAACAAAGTGAGTGATATATACACACAGCAATCTCCAGCAAAACGAATTGGGAGTCCGTGACACAGTTGACAGCCAGCAGCATTAAAAAAAAGAGCAGTGGTGTGCCACGGAGCTGGTCGGGAAGGCATCATTAAATCAGCATCCGCAGATAGCCAAAATCAGCCTCATCAGTGGGCGGACCAGGAACAGGAACAGGAACGGGAGCGGGGCGTCGTCTCTTATCAGCCAGGCGCATAAAACTGGGTCCGGTTAAAGCTCTTCCGCCAGGCAGGACGCCGAGCAGAGCCCGACTCGGAGCCGAAGTGGTTCGGGTGGTGCCTTGGCGGGTGGCTCGATGGCTGGATGGCCGAATGGCTGGGGGGAGGGTGGAAAGTCCCGTGGCATCTAAGGCACACAACTGGGATAGCTGCTGGTCCTAGGCTGCTTGCCAGTCAGTCATTTGACATTGCTCCTGCGAGAAGGTTGTCCACGCTCCGAGCTTAGATCCTCCGTTGCCGCCGTCTGCGTCTCCAACGCGTCCACAAGTCCCTGAGAGAAAGTGAGTGTGCCAGTGTGTGTGTGTGTGCTACCCACTCCCACTTCTGGGATACATATATAGTAGAGCCCCCTCCTCGCTGGGAGCAGTGAAAAGTTAAACAAGTGTTACCTAAGCCTCCTAAAAAATACAAAAAAGAAACGAGCCACTGTCGAAGGTCTCGTCAAGATGGCCCAGTTTGTGACCCACATCCAGCCCACGCTGATGGAGGCGTCGCAAGGTCATGTGCCCCACCACCATGGCCATCAGGTGGGTGTGCAACACACATCGCATCTGCCCCACAGCGGGCACAACATGCCTTCGCCCCCCACCCATAATCACCACCATGGCCATGGACACGGACACCACTCCGGCGGTGGCGGTCATCATGGCGGCGCTGCCTCCTCCTCTGCGGCACATCCGCCGCACAAGCAGACGCATCACACCACCGGCGGACACGCCTCCAAGACGCAGCAGCAGCAGCATCACAGCCACAGC
Source organism: Drosophila nikananu (assembly GCA_008042635.1). Lineage (NCBI taxonomy): Eukaryota > Metazoa > Arthropoda > Insecta > Diptera > Drosophilidae > Drosophila > Drosophila nikananu. The sequence continues at coordinate 9,400 of VNJV01003211.1, read as the reverse complement.
CCGCCCTCGCAGATCCACTCGCCACCGGCGGAACACCATCCCGATCATGTTGGCCACTACGAGTACTTCCAGCACCAGCATGAGCAGGTCTTCCACCACGAGGGTGGAGCTGCCAAGCACCCGCACCACAACAGTGCCAACAAGCACGAGCACTGCCCCACAGGACACCAGAGCGCGGTGAGTAGACCCTTCCCGGGATTACATCATAGGGAAGAACTGGTAGGACCTGGGTTGCTCCCTCTTTAAATATGGAAAGTCACGAGATCTGGGAGGTCTCAGAGGGGACGAAATTAGAGGTCACCACCTAATGGGTTGGAAAGGATACGAAAGGAGTCGTAAAAGTTTGAATAGCTTTTATAGGCGGGTTCATATTTGTATGTATCTGGCTTTTTTATCCTTTAACACTTTTTATGGAGAACACTTTTCACTCTGGCTAAAAGGATGCGAAGGAGCTGGGGATGTATAAATCTAAATTTTAAATGTGTGGTGAGCCATTATCAAAAGAATTTTACGAGTTGTGGGCCACACACATCTTGTTAAGAGATTAAAGGGGCTGCTTTTTACACATTCTCATATATCCTAATTTTCCTTAAGATGTATTCATTTCAAGATGTAGGATAAATGATACAGAAAACCCCATGAGGTCACCCCTAAATCCAAGATAATATCATCAACTGAATGCGGACACAAATCATCCTTGAAAGTTGTAAATGATTCACATACAGGAAGCATCGTTTTCAGTTTGCGGTAGTCGCATCTTGAGAAGAAGAACTCCTTCCCACCGATGACGCAATTGGAATCCTTGGACTGACTTCATCCAATGCCAAATGAGTCATCGGGCAGGCACTGCGCTTCCGTTGTCCTTGCGGGGGCATTAACAACTCCTGGCTGGCGCCCGGTTGCCTGGCGTTTCCACACAACTCGACAATCCTGGGGTCGACGCACAGCTAAAAGCTCTTTTTTTTCGCAATCTCCGCGGCTTCTGTGTTTGGCCTTTATAAATAGCCAATTTGGCTAAATGTACTGGCTAAATGCTCGCTCTTTGCCTCACTCTTTACTTTGGCATAGTCTCTGTGTTCTCAGGTCGATTCTATTCTATTCTGTTCTGGGGCCGCCTCTCGGCCGACGGGGCGCATTCGAAAATAATTCAGAAAACGACTCGAATCGACTCGACTCGTCTCGGTGCGGCTGCCGCGCGTGAGGCCCTCTAGACAATATCTAGATATATACGCGTATATATTTTAATTTATTGGCCCGCCAGTTGAGGCTCTTCGCTGGATAATCACAGAGTTCCGGGCAAAAATGGAGACGCTGAAGAAACGCTTCCCATCGCTGCAGAGTTTGGGCGTAAGTTTGGCGACACCTTGGACTTGATTTATGTAATTCCGCGGGCATATCCCCAATAAAAAATATACAAAAACAAGCTATAGCATCTGTTTTAGGTCGCCCTATAAATACAAATATTCCGACAGCCAAATTGGCCAGCGATTCGTCCAAGGAATTTTACATTTTTCATAATTTTGTGCGTGCGTCGGTTTGCCTTTCCCTGAGATGTTTTTCCCTCCCCCCCTCAGGTGCAGTGGAGTGAACGCGGTGAAAATGTTTCCATTTCCCCTCCCTGAAATTACCCACGAAATGGCGATTTTGGCGTGCTCAATTTTCGTTGCGTTTTTTGGGGTCGTCAGAATTATGGGCAATCAGCTCATCTAGCTGGTAATTTACTTAAGGCATTGCCCCAAAAAACACACCAACCCAAAAACACATTCCTGCCACGGTGTTTTTAAGGGGCTCCGGGGCGGGTCGTTGAAATATCATATTGCTGCCGACAGCCCACAGCTACAGCGATGCTAACACAAATATTAACTTAAATGTGGGGAGGATTTAACAACTTATTTGGGGCATCGAAGTGTGGATACTCTTTTGGGGGGAATAAATGAGGAATAAATGAATTATAAACTCTAAAAGATGTGTGTTTACAGAAATTAAATGGGAAAATTAGCATATAACCAAAATCTTCTTTAGTTAGTGACTAGTTATGTATTTTTTCTAATTAAATTCAGGGAGATATCAAAGCATTTCTACTTAAAATATAGTCTGCTTTTGCCCAAAGCTTTCATATTCTCCCTAAATATTATCTTAAATATGATACACATATATATTTTAATTTACACTTTAAATATTCCACCTACCCTAAATAATACTTTTCAATATTTACCACATTTCCCTGGGGCTGTGGGCAAACTAAGACTGCCCAAGACAAGGAAAGTAATTAAAAATCTATCAATTGCATGGCTAGAAAACAAAGGAAGCTCTTGAATTATTAATTAAGCAATACACAAATGACAATATCCCAACAAAGGGAGAGTATATATGTATATATAAACACTGTTGGAGTGCCGGGTGACATGCGAAAGAGCCATTTGGTTTTGGGCCCACCCTTGGACTTTTGGCTTTAAAGTGCGACCGGGAAACCCCTTCGCTTGGTCAAAAGCCAAACAAACGGCGATAAAGGCCTTAAGGGCTATACTTTCTAGTACCGGAAAAGAGGGGAAGCTCTTTAATTAAATTCAAAATGTGGCTGGCACCTTGCTGGCCACATGGCTGAATACATTTGCCCCCAGTTAATTACCTGCAACGTGATTCACGCACACCCATTCCTTTGTTTACGCCACAATTTGTCCCAGTCACGATGCAATTTGAAATGCAATTTTATGCAATCCCTCAAAGGGGATGGTTTCACCGTTCGTTCCTTCTTACCCTTAGAAAGAGAGCGGGAGAAGGGTGGATTTCCTGTCTAAGAAGCAGAATTAATGGCACTGGCCCTGCTTCGCCTTACTTGGCACAACGTGACTGGGAATGCATACGCATCCGATTGGGATATTTGGGACCTCCTCTCGATGCGGAAGTTCTTTGGGGGATGGGTTTAGGGGTGTGATTTTCGAACTGGCCTCTCCATCATTCGAAACGACGGCAAGTAAACAAAATCCAGGCAAGCGGCGCGTCTGCGCCGGAGCTAATCCCCAACTGGAAGGATTCCAGTCATCCATCCATCCATCAGCCGCCAACCAACTGTGGATTGTGTGCACTCGCTCGTCTCGGCCCAGCCTTTATTTACTTTCGGTCAACAGCGTTTCGGGCCGGCAGTTTATCTAGTATCTAGGGGTAGGACCACTCGTTGGCCATTTCCATGTGTGATTTCGTGTGTACTTGCCTGCTAATTAGTCTAATGTGCTAACTGAAACTGTCGGTGGAACTTAATGCCCCGGATTTTATTGTACGCGTCATGGCAGGGTGATTAATGTGGGTCTTGTTGGGATAGTTACGCCCCGGGACGGATAAGTACAGGCTCTGTAAATATTTGTAATAGGAACTAGGGGTGTGGTGCAGTTTATTCTTATTGGAATGAGAAAATACCTATTTGTGAGAGTTCTAAGCAGAACAGGAAGTTTTATTTACTGGGTCGGGTTTTATTTGATATAAGGTTTTAAACTGAAGAATAGCCAGTGGGGTATTTGTTTTACATTGTTGTTTTATCCTTCTTGGTTGCTTTTCAAATAAATGTTACAAATTAGATATAAGGAACTTTAAACTGGCTTATGGATAGGAAAAGAGGTGGAAGTGGTCTAATGACTTATGAGATTTTGAGCTTGAATTATTAAAAATGTAACTTTTGTAATAAAATCTTTCCTGGAAATTTAAACTACAGTAGTTCCTGGAATTAATATAATCTAAAGTAAAGTAGAAGCATTACAATGCTTATGTAAAACGCTGAGTTTTTACTAGTTTTATCATATAAAATCATATTATATTATAATGTACTATCATAACATGAAAATTATTCCCAAGATTCCATATAGAAACCTAAACAGAGCACATTTCAAGATTACCAGATACTTTCGAAACTGTTTTCAATGAATTATAATTTCATTGAACTACTAGATATATGCATAACTTAATTATGACTCGTAATTTAAGCCCAGAAATTACCCAAATGGTTTTTTAAGCTTTCAAAGTGTCTCTCTGTAAAATGATTAATGAAGTTTTTGTGGTGTCTCACTCTAACTCACATTTAATTAAGTTATGACTTGTAATTTAAACCCAGAAGTACATAACTTAATTTGCATTTTTTTTTTTGCATTAAAAGTGTCTTTCTGTTCAATGATTAATGAAGTTTACTGGTGACTCACTCTCACTCAAGTCACCCTGCACCGAAACCGTATTAAATCATACTTTGACATGCATTACGTTTTTAAAATTTCTTAAAAACAATGCAATTAAGCCGACAATAGACCATCGATAGGGATCTGGTTCCGTGACTTCCTTTATAGCACGTGCTCTGGGGACTATAAAAACGTCAACAATAACAAAGGGCACGTGCTGCACATGGTGGGGGTAGAGAGCGAGAGAGAGAGAACCTCCGGTTTCCTGACACTTCCATTCGAACTCACCGCTTCCAGTGGTCGAACTACCCTCGGAGTTCCTGGGGGTGGACGTTCCAATTGGAAGGGCCAAGTGCGCAGGTCCTTCGAACAGTCCTGGCCACGGCGACAATTGAAGTTTCCACCACTCGCGGCAGGACTTGTCGCATCCAGTCTGGAGTTGAACATCGAAGAAAACGGCAGCAACGAAAACTGCTCCTCGAAAAAACCGTGAATTCAGAAGGGACTGTGTGAGAGCAGCCAGAAAATCCAATCAGACACACACACAAAGGCTCACACCCATACACCCATACACACCCGACACTGACACGCACACACACTCGACTCGGTCGCCCGTACGAACACACCCTCCTCGCACACTCATGCACTCGTGTACATATAGCTTACATAAAGTGTAAGGAAAAATCGATAGGAGTGCATTTAATATTCAGAATCGGAAAAGCCAGAGAAGGTCTCGAGCAAAATCCTCGAGGCGAGTGAGTTTTCCGGAAGATCCCGTGGCTGAGGAAAAGTCTCTGGGGCCAGTGAAAAATATGACTAAGCTGCAGTGACGACATACGCCGCCGTCGCCGCTTACACAATTTCTCTACACCAACTACAAGCGCAGACTTAAACGCCAGCCGGACATTTTCCAATTTGCGGAACAAAAAAAAAAATGGTCACCGAAAATGGAGCTCAGGTAAAAGACAATTTTCCACTTGGCTTTCAGTGGGGGAAAATCTAGCTTTTTACGCTCAAAGTCTCAGCTTCTGGGGGGGGCAGCCATGTTGGCGTCCATTTTGCGGATTATCGATTTTTCGTTGTCTGTCTGAAAAGTGCAGCAATTGAGAGAAAATCTGGTAATTAGGTCTTTTACAAAGACTTTCTCTACATTTTACCAACTAAAGAAAGGATATTCTGGTTATTGTAAGGGTTTGTTAAGGGGTTGTTAAGGACTCTTTTCCCCCCCCTGAAGGAAGTTTATTGATTTTTCACTACCGTTTAATTTTTGGGCGTTGCAGGCAATATCCGATTTTAACCTGAACAATGGTCTAAAAATAATTGCTGTACTAAGCCATGGCAATTGGAGCCAGTTGGTGGCACCACCACCACCACCAACACCACTGGTGGTGTCCCTTTAATCGGAACTGGGTGTGGTGCGTGCGTGTGTGTGGGTTTGTTGGCAGCAGCAGCGTAAGGTAATCGAGATTTAGGTTAAACCTTATGATGACATGCGACATTCGTGCCAAGATGGGGGAAAAATCCATATTATGAGTCACTTTTCTCATCTGCTCTTCGAGCAGCAGCCTGCGGCATTAAGCGATTATTTGTTGCTCTTGCTAAGGACCTCCACTTGGACTTCGATTGGCCATAAAGCAGCCTTTCTCGAGAGCCAACATGGCCACACACAAGTTCAAAGCGAATCCACTTCTACTCTTCAAGGCGAAACTCCTTTGGACGAGCACTCGATTTGCTCCTCGTTATACAATGACGAAAGCGGGGGCGAGGCCGAGCCCAAGCACCTTTGAACTTTTGGCCCATGTCTGTGGTGAGCTACCTCGTCCCTGCACTGTGCAAAAAAGGGACTTATTATAATACTTTTTTAATATTTCTGATAGTGGATAAGCCATATTTTTTAAAAGGAACCAAATTAAAGCAGAAAGAGAAGTCAACTCACAGCTTTTAAAATATGAATAACAAAAATTGGTGTAGGGATATAATTTATAATGAACACATTGAAAATATCTAAAGAATGTTTTAAAAAAATAATAAATTGGTCCTTTAAATTAGCTTTCTATGGATTTTCAGGCGAGAAACTTATTTAAAAATCTCCATTTATAATCCGACTTGTATTTTTTTAAGCGAAACGTTAAGAAAAGCTACAGTTTTTTTTAGTAAGAAATCAAATGTCTGTCGATTTACCAAAATGTTTTGTAGTTTGTATATTTCAGTAACTAATTCCATAAACTAACTAATTCCATAAACTTGTCATAGGTCTAATAATAATTTCTTAAAATTATGGCAACGTATAGAAGAATATCACGAAAATTAAGTTCGAAAGATCTACAGCTTCCAAAACCAATTTTTACTGAAAATAAAATCAACTTTTTTTACTTGGAAAACCTTAAATACAACCCTATATAATAATATTGACTTCCCCCTATTAAATTGTTTTAAAATCTTATTAATATAACGCTAGTTTTATTGAAATCATTGCACAACGAAATCAAAAATCTTTATGTTTAGAATCACAAAACCTCGTAGATGTCTTTAATTTTCCCCTGTGCCTTCGAGCAAACAGTCCTCAGACTTCAGGAAGTGTAGTCGGAGTAAACAGGGCCTCATTCAATTCGTATGTATGCCCAGGGCATTTGAAATGAGTTCTTTTATTGGGCCGCTTTTGTATATCCTTCACACACTTCCTTGTTTGCCAAATGGGGCGGCCACGGGTGTTGCATTGGTTGGTTGGGGGACTTGGGGCCCAGGAAGCGAGTCTCTGGCGGTGTCTGAGTTGCGGTCACTCTCCAAAGCAAAGTCGTTTTGTGCGAATTTCTCAGTTCTCTGCCCTTCCAGTGCGAAAAGATTCCGATTTGCCGACTTCCAGTTGCAGTTTTCACAGACGCGACATGACGTCATTTTCGACATCGAAAATTCAATCCTGGCGAGCATTTTGAGGGTTAGAAAAACATAAACAAAAAGTGGCTAACAACCACCCAACCACTGGAACGATGGAAGAATCGACAGCTGAGTTGGCCATTAAACCGAATTACCCCCTACACCTGTGCCAAAAAGCCGGAAAACTAAACGGCTGAACGGCTGACCCCTCGCCTTGACCGCCGCGAGTTGAACTTGAGCAGGTGCATAATAGCGAAATGTAACCATCGCACCAAACTTGGAGTTGCGCAACCTAGCAACGATCAATAAAACTCCAAGTGCACCCACACCCACATCCCCACCCACATCCACCAGGTGATGGATACGCAGGTGGCACGCAACTACTCGTAACAACCAAAAAGAGAGATGGAAAGTTTTCCCGGCCAAGCGGAAAGTTTGCAAAGATTGATTGCCTGGCGGTGGATAAGCCAACAAGCAATTACTTCTTGATGACCTTTGGCTTCTTGGGATAGGATACTGGTGTGAAAATAAGACTAATTTGCAGTCTGAAGCTCATTATTTGTGGCCCTTTTTCTAAGAGCACTTTTATAGGGGAATGCTTGTAAAATTAGCACATTTGTCTAGGTTAATCTAAACTATTATCTTCTTTTAATGCAATAAATCTTAGAAGATGTATTAAAGAGAGATGCAAACCCTTTAATTTTTTTTTAAATTTTTGCTCAAAATTCGCGAACTTCTTCAGTGGTTTTTTGATCGTAATTTGGCTTAAACTCAACGGATTTCAGTCTGGTTTGGTTTCTTCTTCTTAGTTTTTATAGGAGAACATTTCTGTATTCAAAACTCAATATCTAATTTTTTGCAAATTTTTTACCATTTTTATGATGTAACCCCTTGCTTTTTTTTGAGAAAATTTGTGGCTTAAAAATCGCAACCCCTTCAATGGATTTTTGATCATAACTTGGCTTACACTCAACCGATTTCAGTGTGGTTTCGTTTTTTCTTCTTGGTTTTCATAGGAGAACATTTCTGCATTTAAAACTCAATATCTAATTTTTGGCAAATTTGTTACCATTTTTATGATGTAACCCCTTACTGTTTTTTGAAAAAATTTGTGGCTTCAAAATCGCAAACCCTTCAATGGTTTTTGGATCATAACTTGGCTTAAACTCAACCGATTTCAGTGTGGTTTCGTTTTTTCTTCTTGGTTTTTATAGGAGAATTTTTGTGCATTCAAAACTCGATATCTAATTGCTTGCCAATTTTTTACCATTTTTATGATGTAACCCCTTACTGTTTTTTGAGAAAATTTGTGGCTTTAAAATCGCAAGCCCTTCAATGGTTTTTTGATCATAACTTGGCCAAAACTCAACCGATTTCAGTGTGGTTTCGTTTTTTCTTCTTGGTTTTCATAGGAGAACATTTCTGCATTTAAAACTCAATATCTAATTTTTGGCAAATTTGTTACCATTTTTATGATGTAACCCCTTACTGTTTTTTGAAAAAATTTGTGGCTTCAAAATCGCAAACCCTTCAATGGTTTTTGGATCATAACTTGGCTTAAACTCAACCGATTTCAGTGTGGTTTCGTTTTTTCTTCTTGGTTTTTATAGGAGAATTTTTGTGCATTCAAAACTCGATATCTAATTGCTTGCCAATTTTTTACCATTTTTATGATGTAACCCCTTACTGTTTTTTGAGAAAATTTGTGGCTTTAAAATCGCAAGCCCTTCAATGGTTTTTTGATCATAACTTGGCCAAAACTCAACCGATTTCAGTGTGGTTTCGTTTTTTCTTCTTGGTTTTCATAGGAGAACATTTCTGCATTTAAAACTCAATATCTAATTTTTGGCAAATTTTTTACCATTTTTATGATGTAACCCCTTACTGTTTTTTGAGAAAATTTGTGGCTTCAAAATCGCAAACCCTTCAATGGTTTTTGGATCATAACTTGGCTTAAACTCAACCGATTTCGGTCTGGTTTGGTTTTTTCTTCTTGGTTTTTATAGGAGAACTTTTCTGCATTCAAAACTCGATATCTAATTGCTTGCCAATTTTTTACCATTTTTATGATGTAACCCCTTACTGTTTTTTGAGAAAATTTGTGGCTTAAAAATCGCAAGCCCTTCAATGGTTTTTTGATCATAACTTGGCCAAAACTCAACTGATTTCAGTGTGGTTTCGTTTTTTCTTCTTGGTTTTTATAGGAGAACATTTCTGCATTTAAAACTCGTTATCTAATTTTTTGCAAATTTTTTACAATTTTTATGATGTAACCCCTTACTGTTTTTTGAAAAAATTTGTGGCTTCAAAATCGCAAACCCTTCAATGGTTTTTGGATCATAACTTGGCTTAAACTCAACCGATTT
>VNJV01003209.1:0-66740 GCA_008042635.1 Drosophila nikananu | reverse complement strand
TAGGGTTTAAACTTGAGAGAATTTACAGTTAACTAGATAATTATTGGCAGCGAAACAGTTTCCTTTTGCGATCATAAATAGATTTGTAAATATCTTAAAGTTTCTGCTAAAATTAAGCTTTTTTCATATTTATTTAAGAAGAATACCTCCTTATAAAATGTGATACCTTCTTTTATTTATATGCATATATAAGTTTAAAACATAATAATTTTTATTCAAAGAAAGTGGCTTAACTTAAAGAGCTTATCAATGTCACATGCTTTTTATAAGTTAAATATAAATGAAATCTTAATGCCCATATTACAAGTAAAACTATTCCAAGTTCGTTTAAAAGTAAAAGGAAACTAGAAGGGAACTTTACTATTTACTACTTTACTATTTATTTGACAGCACTTCCTTTCAAAATAAACCGCTTTCAGAACTCTTGTTATCGTTTGCCGCTCCCCCTGATATCGAGCCACCCTAACGGAGGAGCATCATCCACATCCCACTCACCAGATGCCGCATGGTAATTATCCAAGCCTAATGGGGCGATTGAGGAGACAGTCGATATAATAGGCTTTAAGCACTGAGAACACCACCGGCGACTTCGACGACGAGCTGAGGTGGGCGGATCAAAAGTCGGTTGTTGTGGAGCTGAGTTCCCCCTTCTGAGCAGCAAACTCACGGCGGAGCGAGTGGCAAAGTCAAACTGAAGTGCTGTGTGAATTGCTGTGCCATGAAATCGCGGTGGAGCAGTTGCTGGCCAGGACAGGGGCGGGCGTGAAGCATGCCAGGGGGTGATCCGCTCGATGCACCCCCCAGCACGCAGCCCCTGAGAAAACACCACGATCTGCGATCGAAGCGATGGAAACACGCGCGCGCAGTCGCGGTTATCTTGCAATTGTGGGAGTGTCTCAACTTGGACGCAGCTTTACGTAAAGAAATAAACCGAAAAAATAAAAAAAAAAAGAACAACAAAAATCAAATATAAATAAATACCGAACGCCGCAAATATTGTAGTAATAGTTGGCCACAACAACAACTCAGCAGCAAAACCTACAACATGCGACGGTACGGCGTCTGCGCAACTCGCTCTGAAGGTTGATCCACTCCACTTCGCACCTCCGTCGCTCCAACCGCAGCGGCTTGTATGCTTGGGCATAATTTATATATACTTATATACAGATATACTCTATCTATAGGGAGGAATTTACTTTCAATCACACATTTATCCCGAGCAAATCGATGCTATTAGGGTTTGTTTTTCATCATTTAAAAAGTATCATTTATTTTTGAATTTAATATTTTGTAAGGCTCTTTCACTGAGACTAATTATTATTTCTGTTTGAATAAAAAGGTATCCGAATCTCAAGTGATTAGTTCCTCTATGTAATAGATGCGTCCAGATCTTACTAATGCCTTTAAGAACTCATTGTTAATCGTTCGTTTAATTAAATATAATCAATTCATAATTCAAGTTTACCTATTTCTTATATATAAGTGTTGTTAATTTGCTTAATAGAACAGGGTATTCCTGGCTTCGATTCTAAGCAAATATTTATATTTCGCTTGACGTTTCAATAGTTTACAAAAAAAAACCTAAATAAATAAATAAAACTGCCTTCGTGGCTTCTTACAGTCTCTTCGGCTCTCCGATGTTGAGTCAGCCAACCGGCGGCCGTATGATTCGGTGATTAGCCGGAGGCGCGTAATGGAAGCTCTAATGGAAGTGCACACGGCCCCTGAGAGGCTGTCGGATTGGAGTACTTTTTGATTAATTAATTAGCTGCAAGACTGGGCGACCTCTTGGTCAAGGAGTCCTCTTGGGCTGTGGACGACTGCCTATAAATGGCAGCGGCACACGTCTAACGGTAATTAGTTGCCCACTCAAGTGACCATCATGCACATCGCCGTGGGTAATCTCCGGGGGCAGTGCCCAAGTGCTCCGTCTAATTCCCTATCTGCATTCCTATGCCCACAGGTTGTTTGTCTTCTAATCACCTTGAGTGTGGACCGCAGCCGAGCAGCCACAACAATCCTGCATGGCAACGGAGCGGACTCCAGTGCCATTTCCCACCAGAGCTTCACTCGATTGTCGTCAGCACAGCCGCTAATCCTCCAGCATCACGAGCAGCAGCAGCAGCAGCAGCTGGTTGTTCCTGTTCCCAGAATTGTCAACAGCCACGACAGAGCGCTTGGGGAACAGCAGCAGCAGCAGGTTGAGCGGTTCTCCCTGGAGGAGGTGGAGCAGCAGCAGCAGCTGGCACCCACCTCGCGCCCCCAGACACCCGCCCACCTCACATACTCCGCCCGGCCGGTGGTGCATCAGATGCTGCCCCGGATTAAGCCAGTGCGGAACATCAGCTTTGCCTCGCTAATACCTGGACCTCGCAGCCTGGCCACTCAGAGGAATCTGTCACCAGTTTAAAGGGGCAATGCAACCTACGGGAAAGCTTCCTTTGGCAAAGAGAAAGCATCGCAAGATACTAGTATTTTATTACACTTTTTGTTAACTTAGTTTTGTAAAAAGAAAAGCATTACAAATTAAATTTAACTAATTCATTTTTCCAAGGAGTAAAGGCTACACCCAGGGTTGCAATCACAAATTCCAAGTTCTGACATGTAGACACCTGAGTTTCGCCTGTCAACATTTTCGAAAAAGCAAATTCCCTTTATTATTATTAACTTTTAATAGACCATCAATTTTTACAAAAAAAAATTAATGAAAAATTGAAGAAAATTCAATCGATGAGGACCAAATTCGGAGTCAACCGGAAAAGGACTTCCCAGCCAGAGAAGGTCACAAGAAAGACACAAAGAGAGAGGTGACTGTTGGGGGAGGGCAATGAATGACCGGTCTATCTTGAAGCAGCTCCCCAAACACCTGATCTTCCGCATCCTGCACTTCTCCCTGATCTCCCAGCAGCTCCGGGACGAGCTGGGAGGACGTGCTGGGTCTCGGGGGCTCAGGTCGAAGGGGGACTTCTCCAAGGCGCTGGAGTGGCAGCCCTTCGCCCTGTGGCTGTCCAATATCCTTCTGAACTACGCCGGCGACATCATGGGCAATCTGCTGCTGGGCCTTCTCCCCCTGGAGCCGCTCTGCAATATCTCCGATGTCCTGCTTAGTTCGCTCATCTGGTGAGATAATTTTCCTGATGAAGTAAATGTCACAGAAATATGACAAGTTGGTTTCTCTCAAGCAGGTACTGCATTTTTTACTGTCCCTTTGACATAGGTTACGACCTGGCCGGCTCGATAGGCTGCCGCATCCTGGCCACCACCATGTCGACGATCAGCCAGCTGCAGCTCATCGACCGGGGCGTCCACCAGGCAGGTCAGGTGTACAACAATGCCATCATTCCCATGCTGGTGGTGGGCACTGTCATGGGCAGCGGAGCAGAGGTCCTCAAGCCGATGGCCGGGATCCTAATGAACAGGTGTCAGCAGAACCAGTTGGTCTACATAAAGATAAGCAAGTGAGTTGAGGCCTTGATAATTTACAGATGAATATTATTATTTTCCCTATAACCAGCAACTCCAAGCTGGCCCTGTTTCTCTCCAGCCTCTTTGTGCTCGAGATCCATAACAGTCCCCTAGTCCTGGGCCTCAGCCGTCATCAGCTGCTGGTCTACGCGCTGGTGATGACCATCACCTTCAAGTTCCTGTCGCTGGCCTACCTCACGGAGCACCACCTCTGGCTTGTGGAGCACCGACTGCGTTACACCTTTTTTGGAGGCCTTGCGGGGGATTTGAGGAAATTCTTCAAACACCAACGAAAGGCCCAGATGCGGCAAGGGTGGATGCACTCGGAATATGATTGAAGCTGTCGCTTGGATTGCGCAATCCTACCCGCCCTCCAAATCCCCTCCAGATTTCAGTAGGGAAGGGGTGTGGATGGTTGGGCGACGAGGTAAGCGGCTTAGGTTACCTCCCCGCCCAGCCAACCGATGGAGGAACGACGGCAGATGCCTCGCTTGATCGGGTTACGAAGGCTAATCAGCTTAGAAGCATCCGCGGGAGTGGACAGCAGAGCTGGGCAGAGCTCTAGAGCAATGGAACGCTCGGCCGAGTGCCGGGTTACGGCCACGGGTTAGTAGGTGCCCCTCCGCAGGTCTACTCCTTCAATTGTACTGTAAAATTTATGTTTGAGAATAAATCCCCACATTAATATAATTGTCAACCGATTTAAGTTGGGGAGAATATTTAAGGAACGAGATTTATTACTAATAATAATATAAAAGATTCAAGATTTCTTTAATAAGCAACCTTTGACTTATACGTTATTTCTAAAAGTAAACCCTTTGAGTCCCAAGTAACTTCCTGATCAAAATGCCAACCAAACGAAATGTTAGTCCTCCCAAAAACCGAAAAATAAAGGACAAGGCCAAGCGAAGCCCCTCTGCCATGAAAACCATTCCCTGTCCAGACATCGTCAAGCCCGAGAAGGAATCCAAGGACGAGGAACCAAAGGCCAAGGATTGTCAACGATCCAATAGCTACAGCACCCCGGCTGAGAGGCGGCTGTATCTGGAGAACGAGGTGGTGCCCATCCTGATGGAGGGTATGCTGGGCCTGGCCCGTGAGATGCCACGCGATCCCATCGGCTACCTAGAGAAGTTCTGGCTCCAGAAGAAGCACAAGTGCGACATCAATCTGCCACAGAATATACTCTAAACGATGTCCAGTTCCAATCAAATTTCAAATTGCCAGATGATTAAATAAATGTTTATGGCGCGGTGTTGGGTTTAGTTAGCGATGCATTTCCCTGGTCAGTGAGGCGAGGAGAGTGGATCTAGGTCCAGGGGCTATAAAAGCCGATGCCTTATTCTCGGCCAGCATCATTCATTCGTTAGTTTGCGGATTTTGAGGAAGTCTATCAGCATGTCTAACTTGGTGAGGTTAATCCTTGGATATTTTAAGGATTTCTATAACAAAGTATTTACTCATGACTCTTTCAGTGCCTGTCCGTCTTGGCCCTTGTGCTTGCCCTGGCTGGAACCTCCCAGGCGGCCAGTTTGGAGTGGCCCTCGAACCTGTTGGCTCTCAGCACAGGAAAATCCTCCCAGCTGCTGCCCATTGCCAGCGAGGATTCCGTTGAGTTGTCCGAGAGCGGTGCAGGATCCATTGTCTCCTCTTCAGGTCAGCAGCAGCCGGAGGAGCAGTCCCAGGAGGAGGAGGAGGAGGAGCCACTGACCCAGTCCGTCATTGGCAGCTCGGATGCCCTCGATTCACGTCTGATTTCCTCCAGCATTCCCATCTCCGTGCCTCTGCCTCTGATTCTGGCTGCCCGCAATGGCCTGCGAACGGTGCTGACCATCCAGGAGCCGGCTGTGGCCAAGGTGGGTGAGGTGGTGCAGCATGTGCCTACCGCTGTGTCCCATCAGAGCCAGACGGTGGTGCACGACCACAAGCGATTGGTCACCCCCATTGTGGCTCCGGCCGTGCGCACCACCCAAGTGGTTCGCCAGCAGCCGCCGCTCGTGTGGACCGTTGCCTCCGATCCTCGTCTGGTTCTGATCCGCAACTAAGGATGCCTGGAAGCCAAAGATCAACAAGATGCACTCGCCAACTCTACGATACGCTTCGTCTTTGCCTAATTCTATTTTTAATTTCCCTTTTCTGGACATGCTAACCCACAAAACTATGTCTCTACGCTGTCTTCTGTCTTCTTTCTTCTGCCATTTTCTGTAGAATTCTTCTTCTGTAGTGTTCTTTTAATAAAGATTCCGCATTTGCACATAAGGGGAATTAATTCTTTGGGGAGTCTGCTTTTATACTTTCAATATGGGAATGAACCTGCGAGAGCTTACATTTGGTTCGAAATTCCTCAAATTGGTTTAATTTGTAATATTTTCTTTATAAATATCTGTTAATTACTGGCCCTTATTTTCTTTACTGTCGTACCAAACCTGATTACCAGGCAGAGTGTGTACCATTTTTGTGTAAAATTATTGTCCTGCATTTTGCATTTTCACTTCGTTGGCATGAATTCTTGGGGCGTAGACGCTGCGACAGGAAATCAATAAAGTTAACGCACAGCGCCTGCCCACGAACACAATAAATATGCCATCTCCACCCCGCGGCTCCCACTGAACACTCCGATTGTGTGCAATCAAGATCTCAGGAGGATTAGGCAGACGCAGGGTCTGGGTTAACGCCCAAGACTCTTCTCATGTTCAAGGGCTCTGGGGCCACTCATTTAGAATGGTCCGTCCATTCTCCAATCTGGCGTTCTTTTGCTGGACTATAAAAGCTGAGGATTGCTTGGCCCACCGAACACAGTCAACTGAAGTGAACTGAGCCAAGAAGATGTCACAAAGAATGGTGGGTTTTAAAAGAATCTTAACTAGCAAATCGAGAAGTAAATGAAATCAGGGAGAGCTCTCCTTAAATTGAATTAATCAAAACGAAATAAATAAATTAAATAAATTCCTTGTTCTTATAACAGAATGCCTCCTTCCTTCTCCTTTTCTGCCTTTTGGCTCTGGGGCAAGCTGAGTTGCGACTCTACCATCCTTTGTTGGGCCTGCATCAGCAGCCCACGCTGGCCAAGGTGGGTCATCTGGTGGATCATGTACCTACGGCGGTGTCCCACCAGAGCTCCACCATTGTCCACCGGAGCATTCCCAGGATTACACCTCTGCTGACCCCTGCTCTGCGGACCACCTATCTACACTACCCTAGCTGGAGTTATCCTCTTTACGAGGGGGCCAACACCCTGTACAGAAAGTAAAGCTCTGCACAGCAGGAATCCTTCAATCGGAGTTAATTCAGCTTTAAAATTCAAGCTGAGCAGCAAGAAAACCTCAAATTGAATTGAACTCATTCGTAACTCATCTTTAAATTGTGTAATATTCAGTTGCTATTCAGAAAGTAAATAAATTCAAGAACCTCCGAGAGAATTGCATTGGGGATTACCGAAGGGCGGTTGTAGCTAATACCGATTTCCCAAAAGGGAGACGCCTGCCAATTAGATTTCGCGCTACGCTGCACTCCTGATTGAGTGTTGGGTGGCTGGATACGAGAATGATCCGACTGACGTCACCAGATATGCAAACCAACGCACGAAATCGGCATTGCTTTGGTATCCTGTATTTGAGGGGGTTTCTATCAATGGTTTATTGAATGTTAGAAAGGGGATAACATAATTTAGGGCCGGCAAAGTGAGTTAAAAGTACGAGTTAGTGCAACTTTAAGTGTACATTTTCTTTTTTAAATTATTATAGAAATCAGTTAAGAATTTAATTAAAAAATAAAGATTACTTTGAGTTTGATAAGCCTACATATATGTACATATTTTGTATATATTTTGCTCCAATTCAATACAAATCCATTGCAATTTTACTTCGACAAACTTGTATCAAATCAATATTACTTAAATACCCTAGATTTCATCAATTAAATTATGACTGCTTTAAAATTTAATAACCTAATTAAATATAAAATAAAGTCCCAATAAATAAGTTATATTAAGCGGTACTTTAAGGTCCATATGTTCAAAAAGTCATTCTTTTTTGCGGGTGCAGCGGTGCAAGGATGATTGACACGCCGTACGTAAATGTGTCGCCATTATTTCTTGGGCCCCCAGGCCGTTGTTCTCCATAAAAATTCCAAGATTGCCAGCATTTTCCATAGGAATGACCCCGGGTCAGTAGCCGAAAAGCGATGTAGCTGCTTTTCCCCTTAGAACGAAGGATGTGAGATGTATGAACCCAAAAGTGCCTGGACTTCGTCTTTTATCAAAATATTAATACAAAAAATATGATATAGAAGAAAATGGAAGCAACAATTGAAAGCGATAATGGAGCAGCCTAACGAGAAGTTTCAAATGACACAATGCAATTTTCTGAAACCAAAAGCTTAAACCCAGCGAAAGGGCCAAAGGTCAAGTCCCGTCAGGGTTAAGTCCACCGGCGATTATGCAATCGGCGGAGGATTTATTGATGCCACTTAACCGGTCACAAAATGACGCAGAAAGCTGAGCTGATTGGGGCATGAATGGGTGATAATTCCCCCGGATCGAATTGCACAAGACTGCATTCGCTGCATTAAGGTTAAAGCATCAAGGCTTTGGTCAGGACAACCCATCGATTGCCGTACAATTGCATTGTCTTAGCGATGCATTCAATACCTGTCATTCGCAGGAAACCCAGCTATCCCAGTGATGCAATGCCCTAGCGGCGTAGTTTCCTCCGCTCCACTCCCTCATCATCATCATCATCACCATCATCACCATCATCGCCATTGGAAGTGTGTGTTCCAGTCTGTTCACAGCAGCCTTTTGGGCTCACGCCACTTAAAGACGAACGGCCTCCCAAAAGGCTGCTCCAAGGAATCGGACAATGAGAGGCCCCCATCTTGGCCCCGTCTCCAATTGAGTTCGGTTCTCCTCCCTCCCAGGACTCTCGGGTTCATTGCATCTCCCTGAGTTCGGGTCCGGGTCTGGGACTCTGATTGGGGGTTTATGGCCACTCTCAATTGGCCCCGGCCCAGTGGGTGACCTGGATGGCTCGACTGCTGGGTAATCGGTTTGTTTGTCTACCACAAACGCCATTTGAATGCATCGTTATGCTGTCATCTCGGTACCCTATCGCACCGAGAGACTCCTATCTATGGGTGGTCCCCTCTAGAAAATTTAATAACTTAAATCCAGAAGAAAAAGGCTAGGAAATTTAGCATGTCCCAGAGATGCCGATTTGTTCTTGATTTATAATTTATGGTATATTTGACAAGAGGAAGTAGAAACATAAATTGCTTAAATAAGTTTGTATAATTTTAAGCAGTTTCAAGCAATTTGACTATATTTTGTAATGTATTCATTTTGAGAAGAATGATCTTTGAAATACATTATTAAAAATAATTAAAACATTACACATTTATAGACATCTTTTATTGAAACATTTTCTTTAATATTTAAGCAGTAAATATTCACGAAAGATACGTAAATAAAATGTAAGAATAGAAATAAATCTTAAAATAATATTATAACAAATATTTATCACTTAATTCTACCTTCCACAAATATATTAATTATATAATAATATAAGATACATCTTTATTATCCTTATTCAATTACCTACTAAGTATTTTTTCTTAAAAATTTGCCCTTGGCAGCACTGTTAAAATCAAAAGGCAGACCCACTTAGCATAAGTGGCTAACACACAAAATTGGCTAAGAAGTTCCCAAAGTTTTCCAAGAATCGAGACCCGAAACATATTAAATATTTGATGTAATACAGAAAATTCTGCTTAAAGCGCAATTATTACCAAAAACAGACAGTAAGCCAACTTTATGGAGGAGGCTTTCACTTAAAGCCAACTTAGGGAGGGGAGGACGGAAGTTTAGCGGCACATAAACCCCTCCCCATTTTTCCGGTGTGGCAAGCAGCGGTTTTCAAATTAATTTACAAATGTTCAACGCGGCGCGTAGGTAAATCTGTCTGGGCCCAAAGAGATGAAGACAATGAGCCGTGTTAAATGAGCCCAGGTAGTGTAAGAGCAGTGAAAGGGCTTTGATGCGGGTGAAATAATTCGGGTTATTATGTAATAACCCCGGGGAACAGCTGCTGACTGCTGGGGACATGACTCACTCATCTCCGCCCTCCTTAAAAACTAATTTGCTACTTGCTACTCCATGGGTGAACGACCTTGACTAAACCATGATGATTTCAACAAATAAAACGCATCGATTTTATTACAGGCAATTTCGCAAAGAAACAAAACGAAGACGCGACGAAAACAAAAGCGAAAAACTCATTCAAATGCCCAACGCATAAACCCGATTCGAATACAAAATCGAATAAATCAAATCGACTCCGAGTACTCGTATGAATCATATGAATAACAAGCTGCTGCACACGAGTGCATTGTTGTTACTACCTATTATTATTATTATTATTATGTAAGCCCCAAGCAAAGCCACCCAAGCGATGCTATAGCCCCGCCACAAGCTCAAACTCGTCTGGGGTTTCCCCAAGGCCCACCAAAAGCGGTTAAAGCCAATTGAGCCGGCAAACACTCAAGAATTGAATAGGCCAACACACAGACAGCGAGACCGAAAACTTCATTGCAATTGGGTTTTCTTGGGATTTTCCCAGTGTTGGCGAATTTTCGGGCAAATCCATGGCACAGTTGCGGTTGCATTTAAAAGGCGGAATGCAGTGGCAGACATGAAGGAGGAATTGTGAATTGCAATGGAGGATGTAATAGAAGGAATTTTATAATTTCAATTGAGGCTTGAATTTTCCCAAAAATAACCAAAGCTGGGAAATTCTGAAATTAGAAATGTTTTAAGCGAAATCTTTGTATTGGATGAACTATTAACTCCCAATGTATAATTATTTTAATAATATAGTAATTTAACAAATACAATATAAATTAACTATCATTATCAAGTAACAAGTTAGTTGGTTAGTTATTAGTTAAATTCATAAAATAAAATTTCTGCACGAATTAAACTCACTTTCTTTCCCCTAAACCCAAATCAAAGCACCTTTCAGACCTGTTTAATTATTTTCTTATCTAAAATTAGGCACTTTAAGCATATCCAACACATAATCGAGTTAAACTTGGCTTAAAGAGATTGCCAAATTGCTTTTGGCCAAATGGTGCGGCGTGTGGGTGGAAGACCTCAACTTGTTGAGCAATTGACACAAATCTAAGCCGGGGAGTCGCCAGTCCAACCTTGAGCCAGTGACAATTTTTCGTTGATATTTTTCTGTTAGGTTCGAAGACTTTGTTCGGTTTGGACTTGAACTGCTGCCCGGTGGGAAAGAGCAACAGAGAAAGGTAGTGTAAAGGCGGCCTGTGAGCTTCGCCCAGAGGAAGCTAACCAAGTGGAGCAAACACGATTCCCACTCAAATCCATTTGGGCAAACAATTAACAAGTCGGCCATAATTAACATAGACTGTGTTGTAATACCCGAGCCCAAAAAGTGTGCAAAAATGTTAGAGCTTGCCATAAATAGCAAATGGCTGGGAAAATGATACGAGTTTTTAGATATCTCGATTGGAGTACCAATAACGAGCCCCTGAACCTGTAACCCCATCCGGATTACACACTCTCCACGAGTTGTCGCCAGTCGAGGTCCAAGTTCAAGTTCAGTTCATCAGCTTCAGCTTCTGTTGGGATTTACCAATAATAGCTGAACTTCAGCCAACTGACAAAATTGCTTTTAGCAGGAAAATAGTGTTGGGTGGAAGTAAGACGAAGAGTTCAATTCACTTTAAGAGCTAAGGAAAATAATGCTTAATTTAATATATAAGATAGCCGCTCAAAAAACGATTACAGTATTCCCGTGATAGGGTTATAATAAAGTACTAAAGTGCCTCATAAACTATTATACCAAAAAATGCATTTTATTTATTTATATAGTTATTATAATACATTTTTAATATTCAGGCCTCTTCTAGCCCAAACCTGGATGAGGACTGAATTAATAGACTAAAGTAATAATAATACAGCATTAATAATTTTTGTAGGTAAATAAATGCTGAGAAAATAAGTATAATTGATATAATTGATCATTAAAAAAACTGTTTCTATTGAAAAACTCCCATATTATCTCATATACCCAAAGAAAGAGTAATCCCAAAACTATCGTTAGCGGAATTAAAAAACAATGCGAATCAGGTTCGACGCACCTCCTTCAAACAATACTCGAAAAGCCCAAAGGCCTCACCGGCAGACCGATAACTGCGATGAGTCATAAAAAACCCGATGGTCAAAAACTACGACACTAGCATCGATTGATAAACTCCACGAATTAATCACGAACGAAAAAATACCGAGAGGTGTTTGCCAAACAGCCAACAATAACAGCTCGAGTTAACCACGGTGATTAGCATAATTTCCGAAGATCTGTTCATTATCAACTTTCTTGGAAGCCAAGAGTGTTTAACATAAAACGCCACTTAAGTGGGGGAAGGGGCTATCGAACCAAGGTCAGTAACACACAAATCGAAGCCACTGGATCCGCTGGATCCCAACGAGAGTCACTCGAACAACACTGACCACACACAACACGGGCTAAATAATGATCGTGATTATCAGCGGCGGCACGCGAACGTGATCATCGTGAATAAGTGTTAGGGGGAATGTCTCTAATTTTTATGAACTTCGGGTAATTCCGCGTAGCACTCTTGATTCACAATGAGCCAGGCTTTTGGCTGAGGCGAAAATAAAAATAAAACAAACTACCGACCGACCGACCGACCGACCGCTGATGACGTTTGCATTGACCATGGGTTAAAAACCAGACGATATTAACCGAAATGCACCAGTAAAGGGGGAAGCCAGCTATAGACGAATGTATGCCAAAAGATCCGGTTTGAGGCAATGCCCAATTTTTACCCCTTTCATGACGATTTTATTTCTTTATTTTTCAGCTGCCTTGCTCCTCTCTGACCCAATTCATAATTGCGGAATTGCATAATCCCGGTTTCTCAAGCAACGCGCCTTTCCGGGAAAGCTCTCTGTTTTGGTTATTCATAATGTTTTTGGTCAAAGCCCCCGCCTGAAAACAACCAACTAATTTGGACATTTACACATAAACACTAATTTTTAAATGGGGAAATATTTGTTTTATGACTCGCAGTGATATCTGCAGGGTGTTTTTAATAATGATAACGGAGACTTTTCCGGCTAGAGCCACGCTTACGGGTGACCTCCAGTAGTTAGCAGAATCGGGGATTTGAGAAAAAACCCAAAAACCGAGAAGTTATTACCCAAAAAATCCAACGCCAACGGTGAGAGAAGGAGAGGTTGCCAAACACTGTCGCTGCCGCTTTTATGCCTTTTGTTTTGGGCCCTCGATTCGCAAAACTTATACCTACGTGAGATAGAGATGGCTATAGCCTTTTGGAAAGAGACAGGGCAACGTTGGAGCTTGCTGCGCCTGCGCAGCTTTTGTATAAAATGTGCGCGGCGAACGAAAGCGAAATCAGTCAACGATCTGCAGACAAACGAGAGGCACACATTCAGTGCAGAAAGTGAGTGAAGTGAAAGGATATATCTGCAACTTGCATAAGGATTATCGAAAAAGAAACTGAAACACCCAATTTGGATTAATTTATTTAAAACACAAAGAGGTGAGTAGTGAGTGAAGTGAACTCAAGTGAACCGCTAACGTGCACTAATTACAATTAGCTGTGTTTTGAATTATGGATACTACATAACATATAATATAAAAGACTTTGGCTGGTCAAGAGCCGATGCCCCCCCTTTCCACCGCCGCGATCATAAAGCCAATTGAAAAGGCAAAACTTTCACTGCGAAAACAAAGGAAAAACTTTAATTTTCCACACCCAGCGATCAGCGTTTAGCATCGCTTACGATCATTTCTCGCCAAAGAAAATGAACAAACTGCTTGCCGGCAATTTGCAATGCAACGCTGCACACAACTTCCGCTCGAAAAGCAGGGCTCCAACACCCGACCAGCTTGCACTACAAGATACATTTACATAACATGGAGATACATTTTGAAAACACTCGAAGAAACACTTAAGAAAAGTTTTACCTAAAGAAAAGGTTATGAACTCAGGAAAACTAAGAGTCTAAAGCTAATAATGATCCTCAAATCTAGTCGAAACATAAATTCAATTCGAAAATTAACTGACAACATTTTATTTGAATCTGTGAAGATTTTTTGTATTTCTATTTTAAAGATCCTAAAATTATATCAAACTCGAAAGTGTTCAATTTAATTAAATCTCAAACAAATTTTACAAATCTGGTACCCTTTAAGGTAGATAGCAAATCCAGGTTTTTTTGTGAAAGTGTAGCGATCTTTGAACTAAATCCGCCCCCGCCACCATCCCATACGATCCCAACTCCGGTGACATAACTGCAATGCAAACGAGCATACAAAGCGCAGAAAAGCATAAAAGAAAAGTGAGTTTTATATATTTTTTTGTACAAGAAAAGATACACGAAGCGGAAAGCGGCTGTCAAGGCGAGAGATCAACTTGAGCGATGTTCGCCGCCGTCCGATTGTAGTCCGCGTAGGCTTGCAAAATCCAGAGGAAAATTACCTCATAAATTACAGGGAGCTCACGCCGAGAGACCTCTCTTTCTCGCTCTTGGAATGAAAGAAAAGTAACGTACAAAATCAAGCAATTAAGTGCGACGGTCTGCGACCTCCAACGAAAGTAAAAGTCTTATACGGAGGCACTGCGTCTGAGTCACGGTGAAGATTTCGTGATGCGGACCGGTTTCTCGGCTTCGTTATGGATTGGTTAAGCCAAAGATGGCAAGAGGGATAGGTGGATAGGTGGAGAAATGTAAACTGGCACAATGACTCTCGGGGTAATGGTGTCAAGCTTGGCCGTTGTTATGTCATAACCAATCATGATCATGACTAAAAGCCATTTATTTTAATTTATTTCCACTCGAAACTAAATGCGAAAAAGTCACGACACATTTTATTTTGTAAATAATAATCAATTCAAAATGGATTATTAATTTATTAATATCAAAAATATCTCAAATTAATCACCCTCTCTTCTTAATATCACAGATTTCCACAATGAGAATAAGATCAAGCCTGTTGGCAGTTGTCCTGCTGGCCACCGCCTCCCTGGCCGAGGATTCAAGCTGGGGCAACGAGTGGGCGCCCATGGAGGACGCCAAGCCCAGCCGCCGATCGGTGGACACCAAGCCCGCCGACACAGCCGACATTCAGGGACGTTACCTGGTCCACGAGTCCATCCAGAGCAACAGCACTACTAGCCAGATCGACGAGGTCATCGAGCAGCTCATCAACTCTCGGCGCGAGGGTCGCAATCTCGGCGAGTACGACGCCGTCTATGCCGATGGAAACATCGACCAGGCTCTGCAGCAGGGAAATGATCTGCAGGCCCGCAATCTCATCCGGGACAAGCTGTGCGGTCTGGGTCTGATGAGCTGCGATGTGGAGGAGAAGCGTCCTTTCTACTCCACCATCTATGCCCAGGGTCCCCCGCCGCCTTCTGGCTTCGGTGGCGGTCCCTATGGTCCTGCCAAGCCCATGCCACCACCAAGTTACTTCAGCGGTCGCCCGCCCATGGGTGGTCCTCCTGGCCCCCTGAACTCCTTCGGACCTCCACCCAGCTCCCTGAACTCCTTTGGACCGCCCCGCAAGGTTGGCTATGAGGGACCCTACAAGCCAATGTCTGGACCTTACCGCCCCACCGGACCCGGTGGCTACCTGGAGCATCCTCCACCGTCCGCCATTGACGGCAGCTCTGATGGCATCACCTATACGAAGCCACCACCCGGCGCCCTGATCTACGACAGCAAGCCCCCAGGACCGATCTATACCGGAGGTCCTTCGGTGGGAGCCGGACCCGTTTTCACTGGTGCTTCGAACGGAGTTCCTGCCTACAACTTTGAGAATCCCGAGGGTGGCATCCAAGGTGCCAGCTCTGCTCCCAATGGCTTCTACTCTCAGCAGTCCTCCGCCTCCTCGTCCTCGGCCACTTCCTCCAGCACCAAGGTGGTGGTGGGAGCACCCCTCGATGCAGGACTCCAGCAGCATGTGCATCATCACTATCACCACGTTGAGGGTGGCGAGGGAGCCAAGGTGCCCAGCGTGCCCATTCCCATCGGTGCTGGCCAAACCATCAACACGGACTTCAGTGCCTTGGCCCAGTCGTCGGCCACCTACACGCCCTCGGTCCAGACCTCTTCCGGATCCAGCTACTCCCAGTCGAACGCCTTCAACGCTGGCTTCAATGGCGCCTCTCAGGGCGGACTCCTCTCGCAGAACGGCTTCGGTCTGTCACAGAAACCCACTGATCTGTACAAGCCCAACTCTGGTGATCTGTACAAGCCCAGCACTGGAGATCTCTACAAACCGAACTCTGGCCTCGGCAGCTTCGGCAGCAGCGGATCGGGTGGCTTCAGTGGATCGCCCAGCTCCAGCTACCACAGCCAGAACCCTGACTACTACAAGAAGGAGCTGCAGGGTGGAGCCTCCAACCAGTACAATGGCATCTCTGGGGGCTACCAGGGACAAGGACAGTACCAGGGTGGCTATGACACCTCTCGCCAGCAGATCGTGGACTGCCAGTGTGTTCCCATCTCGCAGTGCCCGGCCGCCGACCGTATCGGACGCAAGGACGACCTGATTCTGCCCATCGATCCCCGTAACCTGGGCAAGGACATCGAGGCCCTGAGTGATGATGTTGCTGCCAGCAGTAATGCCACCACACCTGCTGATGGAAAGAAGGCCGAGGAGAAGTCGGACAAGGATGACAAGAAGCGCTCTCGCCGCCAGGCCATTGCCGAACAGAAGGACGATGATGCCAGTGATCTCTCGCTCGATGCCCAAGGGGTAAGTGTCTCTGTAGTTCCTCTTCGGAGGATCCCATAGCCTTAGTTATAGGTAGAGCCCGACTAATGCCAAATCACACATGGTTCACACGGACCACTAATCGAGTTCTAGCAAAGCTGCAAAGCTCCACCTCCCACACACACACATCCAATCAATCAATCAATCAACCAAAAAATCAACCAACCAATCTGACAACTGCACCCATCGTTCAACGCTCCAAGCTCAACTAAACACCCTAGCCGGCTCCAGAGTGCAAATCGGATCAGAACAGTCACTAATCCCAGAACTAAACCAGCTAACCAAGCACGACCTTTGTGATCGCACGCCTGCAACCTGCCACCTGCATCGTGAAACCGGAAACCCAACTCCTCCTGTAGCGTCTGTTCTTCTGTATTTCCCTCTTGAAAAAAAAAAACAATCTAAAATAGAGACAGGCGCCACTCGGAGGATCGCCACTGGCACTGCCCGCCCTCCAGGCCATCGAGCTGATCCAGCGGAAAGTGCTGCCCACCTATGGTGTGAGCTTTGGTCTGCCCTATCCCTCGGGTGGCTATGGAGGCTACCCCTCGAATGTCCTAGGCGATCACTATCCCGCCCAGAACCCCTACTTTGGTTCTGTGGGCCCGAATGGTCTCAATCTCGGTCTGGTGAATGTGAATCCTCTGGTCTCGGTGCAGGTGGCCAAGACCGACTATGGAGAGAAGGTGGTGAAGCCGCTGGTCAATCTCCATGTCACTCCGAATGCAAATCTCATCCAGAAGGTGGGAGACTTCTTCAAGCGGAAGCCCACTGAGCAGTACAGCACCCATTACCACCACCACGACCACTACAGAGGCTATGAGCATCACGACTACGATCACCATGGCCACCATGACCACCACGATCATCACTCTTATGCGCCCTTCTATGGTGGCTCTGCTCCTGGACCCCACTACAGTGTGGAAATGGTGCCGAGCACTCCGATCTTTGAGTACCACAGTGGTCCATCGGCCCCGACTCAATATCACCATCACCACGAGTCGTCGTCGCCCTACGAGAGCTCCTTTAACTCGATTTATCCGGGATCTGGTCCGGGCCCTGACTTCGGAGGCTTTGGGGAGTACTCGCAGCACGTGGAGCGAAGTGCCAATGTGAGCGGCAGTGGTGAACCGCCCAGTTCCAGTCGTCGTGGCAAGCAGTTAAACCTGGGACCCCTCCACAACATTCCCACTCCAGCTCCTGGTGAGGCGGCTGGAAGTGATCGGGTCACCTTTCCCAGAGATCGCAGGCGCAGGAGCGTCGAGGATGATGGTGTGTGGGCGGGAGCAGCTCCTGAGGAGCAGGTAACCATGTGTTGATCAAGGCAAATCGCGAGAATCTTCTAGTCACACTCTCCCTGGGAATATCTAGCTAATGACTCGCCTTCACCTTGATATTTTCAGCGCGCTTACTATGGCAACCGTCCCGTGGAGAAGACCTGTCGCATCAACGAGGTCTGCTGCCGTCGTCCCCTCCGTCCTCAGGCTCCTCCCCAGCAGCAGCAGCTCGGTCGCTGTGGAGTAAGGAACGCCGCCGGCATCACTGGCCGCATCAAGAATCCCGTGTACGTCGATGGAGACAGTGAGTTCGGCGAGTACCCCTGGCATGTGGCCATCCTGAAGAAGGACCCCAAGGAGTCGATCTACGCCTGCGGCGGCACCCTCATCGATGCCCAGCACATCATCTCGGCGGCTCATTGCATTAAGTCGTAAGTTTTAAATTCCCTGAATTTTGAGTTTTAATCCAGTCAGAGGATTAACCTCTTTCTCCCCCCTTTTCAGTCAAAATGGCTTCGATCTTCGTGTGCGTCTGGGCGAATGGGATGTCAATCACGACGTGGAGTTCTTCCCCTACATTGAACGCGACGTGGTCTCCGTGCACATCCATCCGGAGTACTATGCCGGCACCTTGGACAACGATCTGGCCATTCTGAAGCTGGACCAGCCCGTGGACTTTACCAAGAACCCGCACATCAGTCCCGCCTGTCTGCCCGACAAGTACTCCGACTTCACCGGCGCTCGTTGCTGGACCACTGGCTGGGGCAAGGATGCCTTCGGCGAGCACGGAAAGTACCAGAACATCCTCAAGGAGGTGGATGTGCCAATCCTGTCGCATCACCAGTGCGAGGCCCAGCTGAGGAACACCCGCTTGGGATACAGCTACAAGCTTAACCCCGGCTTCGTTTGCGCCGGCGGTGAGGAGGGCAAGGATGCCTGCAAGGGTGATGGCGGCGGTCCTTTGGTCTGCGAGAGGAACGGCGTCTGGAATGTGGTGGGCGTGGTGTCCTGGGGCATTGGCTGCGGTCAGGTTAACGTGCCCGGTGTCTATGTGAAGGTATCGGCTTACCTGCCCTGGATCCAGCAGATTACCCAGAGCTACCAATGATTAACGGAGCAGCAGGAGGAACAGGAGGGGCGGCCATTGGTGACTGCCTACCACGCTGCAGATACCATTGAAGCAATAAAAGATGATGCCGGCGCCGCCTCCGATGAGTTCGTTTTCCACTTCTGACCGAAGCCATCGTTCAACCCCCCTACACACTTGTGCAACTCTCGAATCGCCTCGATTGTATTGCATTCGTCATCGTATTTATCAGCGCCGTCACTTTTATTTATTACGAATGTTTCTTTGATTACCCGTTATGCTACCTACCTTGTTATCCACTTATATATATTACGCGCCCTCACGTCACTTCACCTCAGTTGTTGCCCACTCATTAGCGACCCACGATTGTTACTTACTTTAATTGGCGACGGAGACGCACAGGCGTCCCCTTTGTTGTTATCAAATGTAGCTTGTAACTTGTACATTCGAGTTCCGATTTTGTCTTGTAAAATAGTGTTTGTCATAATTAATTTATTTATGTATTTGTAAATTAATAATTATGTATTTAAATAAAATAATTTATGAAAAAATATGTTGTGAAATTATTTTCTTTTTCTATTAATACAATTCAAGTCGACAGCTAGTAAAAAGGTTTAAAAAATTATTGCTAAAAAGGTGGATAATATTAAGGAACATCCATTGCTCTTGGCAAAACATTAAGAATAAATAATAATATAGATAATGTATACAGAACCTTATTTTTATTTTATAAAATAAATAATATCTATTTTGAAAACAACTTTTTCCCAAGCAACCTTAGGGAATGTTGTTACAAAATTCAATTTCCTAGTTCATTTAATCTTGAGATATTGATTGATTGATGATGCTTATCATATATGTAGTAACACAGGGCTTGTAAGGCATAAACATGGCTTAAAAGTACATGGAAAATATAGGGTCTCATGGGAAACTAAAGCTACTTTCTTAATAAGTACTACCAACCTTATACAATATTCCAATTAAAATAATATTTAAATTTTAATTGAAGAAACCCAGACTTCCCCTGTCCGTAAATTACAATATTGCGCCTGCCAGTTAATCTGTCAGAAAGCGTAATCCCCTTAAAAATAAAGCTTTCCCTGCATCGCTGCACTGCTCTGAGCGCGTCAAAGGCGGCACTTTAAGTTCAATTACAAACTAGTGCAGCACATAAAATGTAAATTAAATTTTAAACATTAACTAACCTGAGGAGGCCGACCACTTTACATTATGTCCGTTTGGTAGAAAAAAAAGCAAGCGTGCCAACGAAGCATTAAAAGACGCCACCGAATATCTTGGACCCAAAGGCGGTCGCCGGGCTTCCTCTATGCGATGGATGCGATGACCGCCCGGGAAAGGTGCCTATCTGGTGTGGACCCAACTCCACGACGTGGGCAGAGCCATTCAAATAGACCAAAAGTATGAAAATCATAACATGCCCATCGTCAGTTAAATTTAAAAACCGCAACCGACTTTCCGCAACTTAAAAAACTTTCTGCTCGGCTGGCGTCTTTGAGAGTCTTATAAATTGGGCACCGCCATCGATGCAGAAGCTCAATGCAGTTCCAGCAGCGCCAGCGAGATGTACGACCAAGGATTACGCGCTCTCCTCGGCCAGCTGGTCATTGGTAAGCCGGAAGAAGGTGCACAGGAAATGTGGAATAATCATATCCGATATTTGTAAACCCTCCGGAAGGTCTTAGTGTAATTCCTGAAAGTGATAAAGGAAGCCATTAATTTTATGCTTCAGAAAAATTGATTCATTCATTCTGCATTTCCTTTTAGTGCTCCTCTTGGCCCAGGCCATCGGACGTCTGCACAAGAGGAATGGCTACCATTACAGACCCCAGCAGCCGCCACCACTGCACCAGAGTGGATACTTTGAACCCCATCATCCCGCTGTGGAGCCTCCGGAGCCGGAGAAGCCCCAGCACAGTCCCAAAAGCTACTACAGCCAATCGGGAAGCGGAGGTAGTGGATCGGTGTCCTACAAGGGATCATCCGGTGGCTATAGCATAGGCAGCGGCCTTCGTTCCATTGCCCAGGGATCTGCAGATCAGGCTCACAGTGCCGTGGCCAACCAGCATGCAGCCGCCAAGCAGGCTGCCTACATAGCCCAGAACACATTGGCCCAGGCTGCATCTCAGGCGGCGGCCACTGCTCAAGCCGCGCTGGTCGGCAAGCAGGTGGTACTGCAGGAGCTGGAGCAGCAAGCGGCAGAGGCGCAGCGCTCCCTATCCCGAGAACTGGAGCAGCTGAAGGCGGCCAAGATCTCGGCCAAGTTGGCTCAACAAACAGCCCAAGCAGCCCATCACCACATCTCAGTGCTGACAGCAGCCGTTAACAATGCCAAGTCCGTGGCCGAACAGGCGGAGCAAACGTCCACGGAGGTGAACAATCAGCTGGCCTCCCAGTCCACCATGGTGGGTCAGTCCAAAAACCGGCTGGAGCAGGTGGAGGAGCAGTTGCACCAAGCGAGAGTGGACTACGCTGCCACAAAAGAGTCTGCCATCAAAGCGTCCAATTCCGCAGCTGCTGCTCAGGTGAATGCTTCCAAGGCGGCCCAGCATGCCACGATTGGACTACACGAGAGTACCAATCAAGGACACGAGGGTCAGGAGTCGAATGGACACGAGGAGGAGTCCTACGATGAGCATGTGGATACCAGCGGAATAGGTCACTCGGCCGGAGGTGAGGATCTAGGTGAACATGTCAGGACTCCGTACCAATAAGCAGGAATTACCTATCCACAAATATATTGAGCTAAGAATAGTTTAAACATTATTTATGTAAATAAATGGAAAACATTCAAGTCAAACTTACGTGGCTGTGACTTGTCGGTAGATTCGAGTTTATAAAAATATACTTTATGTTTTCTACACACCAAATATGGGTTAAAGGAATTAATTTAGAGAAAATACAAGAAGAAATTAAGACGAGATTTTAAATGTGATATAATACGATATTGAGAAATTTTTCGAGATAGACAGAGAGAGATAGAAATCGAGAGCGAGGGACAAATACAGATAGAGACACAGATTGGGAGAGTCTGAGAAATAGACAGAGAAAGAAAGGGATAGAAATTAAATGAATGAGAGTGAAACTTAGATAGTCTCCCTCCCACTAAGAGATACAAATATCAAGAGTCAAGGAGGGAGAGCAATCCAAACAAGTAAAAGAAAAGAACAAATATGTGAGAGATAAATTGCCAGACAGCTATGTGTTATAATTTTAACATATAAAATTTTTAAATTTGAATGTTCACCTCTGTTGTTAATGCTGTTAAAAGTAAAAACTCTGGCAACATTTCGTATGAGCGTTCACGGACCCATTAATTCCTGGCAAAGTATGGTAACGACAATTTCACCAGCTGTTCGATTTAAGTGAGACCAGCTGATGTGTTTGGATAATAATATCGGTCGCTGGACATCGCAAAGTCTGGCAGCCTGGTCGCTGGGTATCGCAAAGTCTGGCAGCCTGGTCGCAGGGTATCGCAAAATCTGGCAGCCTGGTGTATATTCGTTTAAAAATTCAAATTTGACTTAAATTCCACAAAATTTTTGTTTAAAAAGGCATGAAAAGGCTTCGACAGTTATAAATTAATTATAAATCAAATTATTCCGTTTATTTACAAATAATTTTCCAAAACGAACCCAATTACTTCATTGACTGACCACAATCAGTGTAGCAAGTTAGTTCATAAGGTTACGAAAATAAGCTGAACAAACTAATATATTTTTCAAACTATTGACTTTTTAGAAATCGATAATTTTTGAAGTAATTTGGTCTTATTGACCTTTATTATGACAGGGAATTTTGTGTGGTTTAGTAAAACTTTTGGTAGGATGTTTTAATTTTGTGCTGAAAAAATTTAAATTAAATTGCATGCAGGCAGTTCCTTAATGACTAAACTTTAGACAGTTTGAGCCTCAAAAACATTAAACGCATCTTAAACAAGATATTAAAAGAAAAACATTTTTTCAATCATGTTTTAAATTTTTTTTTCTGATAGTCTATGTTTTTTAAGTTTAAATTTAGCTTTCGAATTGTGAAATACATTTGTGATCGAAAAAACTGTTCTTTTTTTTCTAGTTCGCAACTCTATTGGAGTTAGTCACTTCTTTTTTAAAGTTTTTTCTTTTGGAAATTTAAAAAAACTTTTCCTTGCATTTTTATTTATCCGATCGTTTTTGCAACCGCTTACAACGCACTTCATTTTTTCTAATTTGTTTACGAGTTTGTTTACGTTTTGCTCGAATAACGGACCTGAGCAATGCGCAATCTTGTATTCTATCGTTCTTGGATTTTTCGTGTTATCAGGTACAAATTCAAATAAACGTATAACGCAAAGCAGTTACGTCATTTCAGTTTGACTCGTAAAAAAATAAAAAAAAATCTATATTACGAATCGATATCGAAAGCGCACCGATTGCGCGCTGTCGCGCAAAGGTCACACTGAGCCCACCATTTTTTAAATTTGCAACAACAAGTGGCGTCGTTCTTAATTTTCGTGATCCTCTGTTCGTATTTTCTGTTTTGCTTGTTAAAATAAAGGTGAGATCTTTTTCATACTCTTGTTTCCCTTTGTCAGGCCATGTCTTTTCTATTTAGATGTCCAGCGGGAGCGAAGATCCCACCTCTGTGGCTGTGGCACTCCGCGTTCGTCCGCTGGTGCAGTCCGAGGTAGACCGCGGCTGCAGGATCGCCGTAGAGCGTACTTCGCCTACAGTACCCCAAGTTGTTGTAAACCGGAGCGAGACGTTTACATTTAACCATGTTTTTGACGTAGACGCCTCACAGAAAGAGATCTACGAGAGCTGCGTCCTGGCCAAACAGAGGAAGCTGCTGCAGGGCTTTAACGTAACAATCCTGGCTTACGGCCAGACAGGGTCCGGCAAGACGTTTACAATGGGCACCAGCTACAACGGTATAATGGACGACAATGCGGGTGTAATTCCTCGCGCGGTTAATGACATTTTCCTGGAGATTGCCGCGCGGCAGGAAGAATACAAATTTAGCGTTACCTGCTCCTTTGTTGAATTGTACCAGGAACAATTCTTCGATCTCTTCTCACCGGGGAAGGTCTCAGTTGACATTAAGGAGATCAACAAGCGGGTGGTCATGCCCGGTCTGACCGAGTTGGCAGTGAACTCCGCTCAGGAAGTGACGGATAATCTGATTCGTGGCTCTTCCGGCCGAGCAGTGGCTGCCACGGCTATGAATGAGACTTCCTCTCGTTCACATGCCATATTCACAATCACCCTAGTGGCCACCAAGAAGGACAGCACGTAAGTCCATGCTCTCTTCTATGCTCGGTCTGATCACTAATGCTTTGTTCCTCACCAGGCAATCTGTGACCACCTCAAAGTTTAATCTGGTGGATCTCGCGGGGTCAGAGCGGTGCTCAAAGACCCTGGCCAGCGGGGATCGTTTCAAGGAGGGCGTGAATATCAACAAAGGTCTGCTTGCACTTGGCAATGTAATAAATGCCCTGGGATGTAAGTATTGGTCGTATCTCGGGAACTGTACCTAATCTAAATCCGTCCTACTGGCCCTTTTTCAGCTGCCAACGCTCCTAGTTATGTACCCTACAGACAGTCGAAGCTGACGCGTCTCTTGCAGGACTCACTCGGAGGAAACTCTATTACCCTCATGATAGCCTGCGTTAGTCCAGCGGACTACAATGCGGCGGAGACGGTGAGCACGTTGCGCTACGCAGACCGAGCGCTTCAAATAAAGAACAAGCCGGTGGTCAATCTGGATCCCCACGCGGCAGAGGTCAACATGCTGAAGGACTTAATTCAGAAACTGCGGATGGAACTTCTCGATCGAGGTAAGATGAGCTCCTCCATCACGAGCGCCGTGGGAGCCGCTGGTCTAGATCAAATTCCCGACAATGCCATTTCTGAGAATAAACGCCTGCAAGAGCAGGTGCGCAGCCTGCAGGACAGGAACAGGAAGCTGCAGCAAGAACTTCACCAATCTCTGGTTGACCTTACTGAGAAGGAGATGCGGGCCCACATTGCCGAACAAGCACATGATGAACTCCGCGCCCACGTTCTCCAGCTTAAGGAGAAGCTAGAGCAGCAGCAGGATGGCACCGGTGATGGAGACGAGCGGCTGCGAGAGATCAGCCAGCTGGTAGAGATGGTGGATGATCATCTGCAGCGGACGCAAGACGAGCTGGACTCGCATGGCCACGAGACTCGCCACCAGCTCAGCAATGGACTCGATCACTCCTCGGATGGCAACTGCGGCGATGAGGCGCACGAAATGCTGCAATTAAAGTCTGAAGAGTACACCGAAAAGCAGATGAACTTTGCCAGCGAGCTTAGAAGCATCAACCGGCAACTGGATCTCAAACAGGAGCTTCAAATCCGCATCACGCGTAATTTCAACAAGCTGGAGGCGACGGATGAGGATTTGAAGCTGCGTCAATGCAACCAGAAGATCGAAGACCTGGAAGAGGAGCGCCGCAGCCTCTTGGACCAGCTTCGCAACTTCAAAAGCATAGATTCGTCTGCGAAAATTGCAGAGGAG
The DNA here is from genome assembly GCA_008042635.1 of Drosophila nikananu. NCBI lineage: Eukaryota > Metazoa > Arthropoda > Insecta > Diptera > Drosophilidae > Drosophila > Drosophila nikananu. The sequence goes on along the minus strand of VNJV01003209.1, from coordinate 41,523 downwards.
CGGCGCAAGCGGCTCCAGACGCTCGAGCAGGAGATCGCCGATCTTCGCCGCAAGGTCGTCACTCAGGCCAACATGCTAAAAATGCGGGAAAAGGAGCGCGAGAAAATAAATAATCTAAACGTTGAAATCAAGACCATGAAGGAGTCAAAGGTAAAGCTTATCCGGACCATGCGCGGCGAGTCGGAAAAGTTCCGTCAACTGAAAATGGCACACCAGAAGGAGGTGACACAGCTGCGGAGCAAGGACCGCAAGATGCAGTCAGAGATGGTGCGCCAACAGACTCTCCATGCCAAGCAGCGGCAGGTTCTTAAACGAAAGTGCGAGGAGGCGGTGGCCGCCAACAAGCGCCTCAAGGACGCCCTGGACCGGCAGGCATCGGCTCAGGCGCAGCGTCAAAAGTCGGCTAAGGCCCACGGAACAGCAAACGTGAAGTGTGATTCCTGGGTAGATCGGGAACTGGAGATCATACTATCTCTAGTAGATGCCGAGCACAGTCTGGAGCAGCTGATGGAGGACCGGGCGGAAGTTAACAAGCACTATCACCTGATGGAGAAGCAGACGAGCACGAATCCCGCTGACGCCATGGAGCAGGCCAAGCTGCTGGCCAGCCTGGAAGAAGAGCTCGAGATGCGCAATGCCCAGATCTCGGACCTGCAGCAGAAAGTCTGCCAAAAAGACCTGGACAGTCGTATTCGCGCCCTATCCGAGGGCGTCCAAAGCATCGCCGAGTCGCGGTCGGTTAGCAAGCAGCTGCTAAAGACCCTGGTGCAGCAGCGCAGGCACCAAGCACTCAGCTCGAACGAGCAGCGTACGGCACTGGATGACGTCCGGGCCCAACTCTTGGAGGCCCAGCAGCTGCACGAGGCACTGAGCAACCGCCTGAAGTTTGCTGAAGCTGAACACGAGGAACAGATGATCAGCCAGCAGCGTTCCCACGAGGAGAAGGTGGCGCTTCTCCTGAGGGCGCCGGACCTAAAGGGTGTGGCGGTGAATTCATCCAAGTCAAAGAAGGCTCCCGCAAGCCCCATTGTTGTTGATCTCGACGCCTACATGAGTGACCTAAACGACAGCCAAGAAATAGTCGAAGAAATCTACGATCCCGACTGGGTCCCAAGCAAACGGAAAACCAAGATGGTGAGTGCTGATTTACTTTTAGCTTCCTAACTTGTGAAATCATTATTAATTACTGACTATAGCAGCGATCGCAAAACGGGCATGCGTCGACCTCCACGGAACCGGGGGGAGGACTAGGACAGGATGTGTCACAGCTCAATGGCACTGAAGTGAGCAACGGATCCATATCCTCCCTTAGCTTTACAGCGGCCCACGAGGACGGAAAAGTCGCCAAGTGCAAATGCCGGACCAGGTGCAACGGCAAGCGCTGTGGCTGCTTTCTGGGCAACAAGGAGTGCTCCGAAAACTGTTCTTGTAAAGGTCATTGCCTGAATCCGTTCAATGCGATACAAGAGCCGCCAGAGAGGAACGATGGCACGGACGAAGAGCAAACACAAAAGGAGAACTCTGACACCTTTATCTCGCCAGAGAATCAGTTGTCCAAGGCAGTGGCCTCGCCAAAGCGACCCCACGAGCAAAACGACTCTAGCACACCTCTAAGCGATGTCAACAATGCCGAGCCAGACATCATCAACGGCCCCAAGCTGGTCAGGTAGGCTCGAATCGGAATTGTTGATCTTTCTTTTCCTATCTCTAAAGATTGGTTTTCGTTTTCTAGAATGTCTGAATTGTCGTTTGCCACGCCCAAGCGGAAATTCTTTTGAATTTTTAACTTATATTCAGCCATTTTATTTCTCTGTTAACGATCAGATATAAATTAGCTGGAAATGAGTAAAAGTGTCAAAAGAACTTTCGTTAATACCCTACTGCGCATCTTGAAGTGATCTGGAAGCATGTTTGCAGCTGTAATATATTGTCATCGTCAAAAGTTCGTCAGTTTCGTATACAACGGTACCATTTATCTAAAAAGATTGTTAACAGTTTATACAAATATATATCTATACATCTTATAACAGACAATCGAACAAGTGTTCACATTAGCAAAAAATTTATGTTGAAACTGAAGCCATTAATAAATATAATACAATTTAGGTAAAACAAATTTTTTGTATTATTTCCAACACGTTAAAATCTTTATTGATCGTAATCAGAAACAATAAACTAATGGATTTTCTATTCTATTTTTTGAACAACTTAATAATTTAACGCAGCCTTTTAGCAGGCACATACGGGATTTCAAGCACATCCGTTATTCTACTAATTTGAATAAAAATATGTACATTTTTGTTAAACGCATTTGTGGTCACAATTAATTTAAAAAAAAAAAGTTTTTGTACAGAGATCAATAGTCAACCAAGTGTGACCAGGTGGCGTTGCCTGAAGAAAACTCCTTCTGCCGCGCCGGTTTTAGTAAGCGACGGCCACACTGGCCAAACCATATAAACAATTTTACAATTTGCAATACGAAATTTTGAAAATTCGAGTATTAGCGTCAACATATTAAATTAAAAGAACAACCAGTGGATACAGCTTATGCGGCTACCAAAACCAGATAATTGTTCTTTTCAAAATAGGCATAGATCTGATCGGAAACAGTTTTTGTGCCACAACGTGCGTCTGACTAAAGGAAAAAAAGAAAAATAAAATGCAATGAATTTAAATATACAGCAATATTGTGCATGTTCCGAAAATCAGTCACTTTTAGCTGTATGTTTGAGTTGAGACCGTGAACTTCCGAATTTATGTTTGAGTTTCCAGTTACGTTTTCTCGGACGCCCATACATTTTCGTTTCCCGGCGACAGTTGCCATTTACCGGCAATGAAGCCCACTCAAGGCGAAGGCAGTGCTGGCTCCAAAATGTCCGAGCCCATTGAGTACGTCACGTTGATAAGCGACGATTCCGACGGTGAGCCTTCGCCCAAACGGAACACAACTGCTACTGCTGTTGCTTCGGCCTCATCCCAGAAACAGAAGCCGCCGGACGACGACTCCAATGACGCACCTGCCACCAGTGCCGCTGCAGACGAACGGCGCACGAGCAGACGGAACAGGCCCAAAGTAGACTATAGCAACAGGCCTAGTGGCAGTGGAGAAGCTGCATCCGCCGGCGAGAAGTCCACCTCGGGGTCTTCTTCATCTTCCAACAACAACCACCAAGGAGACCGAAGCCGGAGTCAGAACCAGACGCAAGGTCGGAAATCGGAGGCAAGCGCAACATCTGCTTCGGCACAAGCCACAGGAAATCCACGACCGACACAGAATGGCGATGCGCGGGAACGGGACGGTGGCACACCCACAGTTCTTTCCGGCCAGGAGGGCGCTGTCTTCCAGTCCCGCCTACCCTTCAGCAAGATGACACCCAACGAGGAGGCCTGCTTCCCGGACATCAGTCGTTCGGGCATCCTGGGCCATCGCGTGTTTCTCAACATACGCAACAGCCTGCTGCACATGTGGGTGGACAATCCCAAGGTGCAGCTGAGCTTCGATAATGCACTGAAATCGCTGCCGCCTCCCTTTGACAGTGAACCCGGCCTGGTTAGGCGGGTTCACTCGTTCCTGGAGCGCCACGGCTTTATCAACTTTGGAATCTTTAAGCGGCAGCGTCCGATTCCCACAAAAAAGCTGGGAAAAGTGATCGTTATCGGTGCGGGGATCTCCGGCTTGGCCGTGGCCCAGCAGCTGCAGCAGTTCGGTATGGATGTGATCGTTCTAGAGGCCCGAGATCGAGTCGGCGGCCGCATTGCCACGTTCCGCAAGAACAGCTACATCGCCGATCTGGGGGCCATGGTGGTGACCGGCGTCTATGGCAACCCGATGACCATTCTGAGCAAGCAGATCGGAATGGATTTGGTGCCCATACAGCAGACGTGTCCGCTTTATGGGCCCGATGGCAAGCCGGTGCCCAAAGAGAAAGACGATGTCATCGAGCTGGAATTTAACCGACTCCTGGAATCGGCCAGCTACCTCTCACACCGCCTTGACTTCAACTATGCCGGCAACTGTCCGGTGTCGCTGGGCGACGCCCTTGAGTGGGTCATCAGTATGCAGGAGATGCAGGTAATGCACAAGCGGGCGCTGCACATGCAGGAGATTATAGCAGCCCAAACGAAGATCATTGAGCATCGACGGCGTATCAAATCTGTTAAGCAGACCATCGACAGACTCCGGAGCGAGCATGGCGCACTAGTAAAGCAACGAAAGCCTAAGGGCGTGGAGAGTGATCTGGCCTACGCGCGCCAGGAGTTCAGCATACGCAACACCCAGCACAAGCTGGAAGAAGCCGTCAAACTATTTGGCGAGCTTCGCGATGAAGATAAGCAGATGGAGACGAAGCTCCACGAGATAGAGCAGAACAGACCTAGGTAAGGGGGGTTTTTATTACCCTTAATTATGATATTAAAATAATTATAAGATGCGAAAAATAATTTATTAAAAACCCATTTTCAGTGACGTGTACCTCTCCTCCCGCGACCGACTCATCTTGGACTGGCACTTTGCCAACCTGGAGTTTGCCAATGCCACCCGACTAAACAACTTGTCGCTCAAGCACTGGGACCAGGACGACGACTTCGAGTTCATCGGCCATCACACCACCGTTCGCAACGGGTATTCCTGTGTGCCAGTGGCGCTCACCGAGAACCTAGATATTCGCGTGAATAGCGCCGTCAAGGAGATCAAGTATGGTACCCACGGCGTCGAAGTGGTGGCGGAGAACCTTAAGACCTCCAACTCACTGATGACATACAAGGCCGATTTGGCGGTGTGCACCCTCACGCTGGGCGTTCTGAAAGTGGCCGTGGCCCACGAAGAATCGCAGCAGAGTAATACGGTGAAGTTTGATCCTCCGTTGCCGGACTGGAAGCAGCAGGCCATACGCAGACTAGGATTCGGGAACCTGAATAAGGTGGTTCTCTGCTTTGATCGCATCTTCTGGGATCCCAATGCGAATCTATTTGGGCATGTGGGCAGTACCACCTCCAGTCGGGGTAAGTGTATATCTAACCTATATTAAGACCTTGAGGGATTTACAGCAAGAGGAAGCTAATTACTTTGTACTTTTGTTACGCTCTTTCTAATTTTCTGTATATCCTTCTTTAATATTTCTAGGAGAAATGTTCCTTTTCTGGAGCATTAGTTCATCGCCAGTGCTGTTAGCTTTGGTTGCTGGCATGGCCGCCAACCTTGTGGAAAGCGTGACGGACGACATAATCATTGGGCGATGCATGTCGGTGCTAAAAAACATCTTTGGAAATACTTCTGTTCCACAACCGAAAGAAACTGTGGTCACACGCTGGCGCAGCGATCCCTGGGCCCGTGGCTCCTATAGCTACGTCGCCGTTGGATCCTCTGGCAGCGATTATGACCTACTGGCGGCACCCGTAATTCCGCCATCCAGTAAGGAGGCGGAAGGTCTGCCCCGCCTCTTTTTCGCTGGAGAGCATACGATACGAAATTACCCGGCCACCGTCCACGGAGCCTACTTGAGCGGGCTACGTGAAGCTGGACGCATAGCAGACTACTATTTGGGCTATCCAGAGGGCACGCCGCCAGATATTGGCTACTCAGTGGCCGAGGCGGCCAACCTGGTGAACGTCGGTAACGTCGTTAAGCTGCGCGACCTCTCACCGAATCTCTCCGACTCGCCGTCGTCGAAAAAGTCGGAGGAGAACTCAAACTCAAACACTGCCGACTCCGCGGAGCTACAGTAAATCATGTATTTAGTTAATTATTTTTAGGTCCTTAGACTGGGCCCCGTCGCTGTTTTTAAGCCTAGGTGTCGATTGTATATACCTAAGACTATTCCACCGTATATTTAAGCTACAATTCAAACAAATATTTTATTATCTTTGAACTACAAATTGTACAAACTAAGAAAAAATAAGCAATAACATCGAACATAGCATAAAAGCAGTTTTCAAAATTTTTCAATAAGACTTTGGTTTCTAGCTCTCCCTTGAACCCTGGACCGAACGACTATATCAAATAGCTGCCATAGGAGAAAAATTATAACTTAGCCAATTTTCAACACAATTTCATATAATTGGATACATTGACATTTTTATAAGTTGATTTTATCAAAATTTGATTTTCCATGAATTTTCTCTGGTTCCTCTGCCTGAGTGTAAAATCATCATACCCCGCGAGCAGGCGGTATCGAAAAGCGAAACTATATTTTGTTTTGGGTCTGTCGGGCAGTTGGGCAACTGCGTAGCGCCGCTTCTTTCGAAATGGTGTCGGTTCAACGACCGCCGAATACTCGCTTTCAATGCTGTCATTTTAGACATTTTTATTTTGGCTACATTTAGGCAGTCGTTGTTTAAGTTAATGTAAGATATGCGCTTTCTATCAAAAACAAAGAAGAAAGCTAAACTAAACTAAACTAAAACCAACGTTTTTTTTTACCATTGCAGTTTGATTCTGAAAATCATTAAAACTAAGCCAACATTAATTTTAGTTCGGAAAACTTTTATACTTTCATGAAAATGCTTGAAAATTAAACAAAAAATGTGCGCTGGTCATAGGTAGTTTTAATCGGTTGTTAATTCTTATTAATAATATACATAAGTACATTATTATGTAAAACTAGCTATTTATAGGGTCGAAAATGACTCCATTACTGCGTTCTGACTGTAATTATAATTTCCTGCAAGGGTAAAATATCTACATATAAGAACCCAGGTTTTGTGATTTTGAGTTTCATTTAAATCTATACTTCGGGGTGATTTCTTTAACATTACGGATTGCAAAAATAAAACATATTTTGAGATTTCTTTGCCCACTGGATGGATATTTGTAGAAACTATTTTATTTTCAAATCTAGCCAAGATTTCTGACAGCACTGACTTGCTCTCAATGGCAATGAAAGCTAAACCTTAACCGACAAAAGCTTGTCGCGCCTCCACTCAGTGCCCTTGGGAGAAAAGCTCGCGTCTAGGAGGGAATTGCACTCTACTGAGTCGATCGCTTCTCATCATTAGAACGGGTTAGATCGGGGTTGGGGTTGGCGAGCTTTTATTTGCCGTGCATGCACGCCGCTGGTCAAGTTCAATGGCCGATATGTTAGAAAGCTTCAGAAATTGGTAAGGCAAAAGTTAAAGTTTTTTGTTTTTAATTCCCCCCTACAATCGCATGCTTTTCTAACTACCTGCGAAGGTATGTATGGCATGCACATACGGAAGGTATATTCGCGGTGGCCTTGAGTTGGTTCATCGACCCAAACTACTCGCATCACGCCAAATGACGTTGGATTTGAAAATAGAACACAATACACAATGGAGGAGGAAGTGCACTATCATTTCTGTCAATTGCTTCAACCGTTTTGTGCAAACCCTCTGGATAGAGGGCTTAAATGGTTTTCCACAAAATATCAACTAATCAAATTTACTTGTAAATATTGTCATTTTCATACTGCGCAACTAAAAGTTGCTCTTGTTTCTATGATTAATTTAAATAGGTGTAAATAAAAGTATTTTTGATTGTCCTTTATTTGAAAATGATTATCTTTTTATAGGTTTAATGATCTTCGAATAATATGAATAAGACCGATTGAACTCTTTGGGGAAAACCCGGACTGAAATGGTTCTTCCCCTAAATTGTGCCTGCTTTTTACTCTCATTCTTCTCTTCTTCTTAAAGTTAAGAGGACTGTTTTGTGTTAAAACTTACTTACAGAGAGCTCCTAATATTATGATAACTAACTCTACCTTAATATGTATTTTAAAAATACTATTTTTACATACATAAAAGAAACTTAATTGATCAGCGATCTTAAAATATGACAATCGTTATAAAAAGAAAGTCATAAACAACATTAAACAAAAACAAAACTTATGTTCAGCATAAAGCTGGGGAAAAATATTAGTTTACATAAACATATTATGTTCAGCTGTAGATTTGTTAAAGAGCTTGCAGGATATGCCTCTCTGTTGCCTGGGTCACTTAGCGATTCATCACTACCCGCGACGATGCAGCGCAACTATCTTCGAGCTTTTCCAGTTACAAACTATAAAAGCGGGGAACATTAGCTGCAGCGCTTCAGTTCGAAAGATAGATTCATTGGCGATACAATACATCACAACCAGTCCCGAGCAATGAGTAATGAGAGCGAGCTTTCGAGCGCCGTGACAAGCGCTCTTTTGGAACTCTACCAGCGACACCATGAGCCCATAGACTCACAGCCGATGGCGGGCGTGGGTGAGAATGCCTACGGACAGGTCCTTCGCGTTAGTTGGCCCACCGTTTCCAAGGCGGCCAGTCTGGTGGTCAAGATGGCGCCCAAGAACGAGGCACGAAGGTCCCACATGCACGTGGTGGACTACTATGCGCGAGAGGTCTTCATGTACCAGGAGGTATTTCCCATCTTCAGGAACCTATCAGCATTCGCTGTGACACCCGCACTCAAGGCCAATGGCTTGAAGGCTCCCGATGAGTTCCTCATCTTTGAGGATCTATCTCAGAGTGGCTTTCGGCCCAACTCCCGCAGCTCCATGCCGACCTATGACATTGTGATTTGCTCTCTGACGGCTCTAGCGGAGCTGCACGCCTGCTCGTTCATTCTACAGAAAAGGGATCCAGAAAGGTTCAGAGAGCTGGTCGCATCCGTGAAAAAGGATAACCTCTTTACTCCCAATATCGAGGAGGTTACCATTGAGTTTGGCAAGGCGCAGCTGAGAAGGGCGCGCAATATTCTGGACGACACGGATGGAGACCCTGCCGAAGTGGCTGTCATGCGAAAGGTCCTGGAGCGTTGTGAAAAGTATTTAAAGTCCTTGGCGCTCTACTGCGTGGATGGGAAATCACAGTCTCCGCATGCGGTCATCTGTCACGGTGATTTCTGGAATAATAATATCCTTTACAGACATGAGGTGAGAAGTTCTGTAGGATTCTTACACAAGTTCTTTCTATAAATACTCCTTGCACCAAAATATAAATAATTATAATTTGAAATCCATATATTATTAACTAAACTTATTATCTTATCCACAGCCACTTGGTCGACCTGTAGAAGCCAAGCTCATTGACTTTCAGATGTCCCGATATGCACCGCCTGTGCTAGATATAGTCCATTACCTATTTGCCTGTACGGAGAAACAATTGCGGGATGAACACTATCCCGCCTTTATGAACGCGTACTACAACACCTTGGACCAAAGATTGTCCTCTTGCGATCTTCGCCTGGAGGAGATTTATCCACGCAGCGTCTTCAACCGACAATTGCAGCTCTTCGGAGTTTACGGATTAATAATGGGAGCCTTTTCACTTCCCTTCTTCATTTCCAATGCCAACGAGGTTCTTGATATCGATACAGTGTCTGAAGCCATCCAGGATCTTTCGGACTCTTCAGACGAATCCAAGTACAAGGACCTGATTGAGGAATACGAAATGCTCAATGAGCGAACATTGCCCATTTTCAAGCGCCGAATACTCGGAATAGTCAAGGATTTAATCAAATATGAGATGACAGAGCCGCTCTTCGAAATGGATTCCTAGCCCTAAAGCTACAGTATTATGCAACCCAAAAATAAAAGAACATTTCCTGTATCAGATATAGAGTTATGAAAATCAGGAATGCGACAGAAATGGGTTTGGATTTTAGGTCTTGACTTGTGAGGCCAGTCAATAGTTAGTTGATGTGTTTTTGTTTCATATTTATTCAGGAAACTCTAAGATTCTGAGAAAATCACAACTTAAATTAAAAAATCCGCATAACAAAAAGGATTTCAACTAAAAGCTCTGCACTTGGATTTTTTCGTAACTAAAGTAAACAAAGAATATTTACAGTGCCTTAAGTGTTATTAGATGATTTAGGTTCCAAAAGCGAAACACAATTTGATTGTTTGCGTGGGGATGAACTTAACCGATAAAACCTATAAAATAATTGTGAAATTTGAACTTTTGCTAAAAGAATGATTAAGGCAGAAATATGATTTCTCCAAAACTAATGAGTAGGGTTAGTACTAACGTTATATTATTTAGTACCTCTCTAGATTCCAAATATGATATTTAATGCGCGGCTATAGCTAGATATATGTATATAGCTATTTACATGGCATTGCATTATGCAGAGTCCGCACATAGACCGTATATCTTACTCTTAAGGCCTACCGTAGTACAATAGTATGTGTCTTTGCACTAAAAACTAAGCTTTCGCGTGTCTGTCATCTGTTTTCATATATAGTAATAAAAATAACAACTCATTGAGTTTATTGCAGCGATACGTGGGGCTTGTCCTAATGTCCAGCACTTGGATTCATTCGGGAGAAGTCTGCTGTGTTGTGATATATGGCTTCTATTGCATGACCTCACGGAAACGCTTCTGCCGCTCCAGACTCTCCACCTCGGCCCAGCAGTTGCGCATGTTGCGGAATAGCTGGAAATTATAATTCGATTTGTTTCAATTTACTTCAAATTCAAATGGAAAATGCTTTAATCTCACCTCATCTATCCAGTTGTGCTCAGCCAGCAGATCGTTCAGTATTTCCGTTGATGTCTTGCCCGGAAACTGTTGCTGCTGCTCGCTGACCCTTTGGGAGCAGTTGATGAAGAGGTTGAACTTCTCGTGCGCAATCTTGTGGAAGAGATCGGCACGTGCGGCACAAATCCGGCATAAGACAATGTCCTGCAAAAAATTAAATTAAATACATTGTTTATAAATCGGACTAATATAATCACCATAAACACTTTTCTTTTTTAGACTTGACAATTTAACATAAAATTTGTTTAAAAATCGTAAATAGCAATACCTTTTCGTAGACTATGCGCGGATCCACGGGTATGGTCTGCATGGTATTGGGATTATATGGCTCTCCGAAAAGCAGAAAACGCACTGCAATTCCTGGCTGGTGGCAGCCAGCACAGTTCTTCTGCGTCAGATTGTTTTGCTCCCACTCGGAGAACACATGGCACTTAGGCCAGGTCTCAATGGAGGAGATGGTGCTCCTTGTCCACGGAGTTATGGCCAGAAGCTTGCGCTTACAATTCTCCATTATGGTGTCAACCACGCGCACGCTTCCCAAAAAGTAGTCGTCTAATGGAGGGATTATTAAATTATTTAAATTATTAAGGCATTATAACCAGAGTCTCACCTTTTTCCCGCGTTATTTCCGAAAAGAAGCTCGGATCGAGAGCCTGAGAGATCATGGTTTGAATGTAGATCTCAAAGTTGTCCCGGTAGGAGAGATAATCTTCCATGATCTTCTCTATGAACTGCTCGGTATCATCGGCAAGCAACTCGGATCGCATGAACTCCACAATGGTCTCGGTGTGGGAATGCAGCTGCATGCGTACCGGTGCCTTGAGGTAGAGTTTCTTCGTTTCGAGATTCCATGAGGCGTACTGGATGGGAATTGTTTTGGTATCAGTTTACGAATTTATCAATGTTTACTGGTTGAATTGAACAAACCTTGGACATGTTGCGATAAAAGGTCTTTCCGTTTTGGCGGAAGGGCTCGTACTTCTGCAAAATGCACTTGGAGTCCACCTGCCAAATGGTGGGCCAGTCGTTCACCAAGTCCGATCGCAAGACTATAAAATCGCCCGTCTAAATAAAGATGTATACATTATAATTCTAAGCTCGAATAATTGGATAATTAATAGCTCTAAAATCCATTATCTTTAAAATATATATAGTTATTGAATAAAGCCTAAATTAAGGCTTACTTTAAAGTTTTCAGTGGTGGCAGCTGTGCCCGAGGACGCACTGGCATAGCCCACATCCGTCACTCCTGAGAGATTCTGCTGGGGATTGTAGCCAGAGTCGTTGCTGCCACCTGCCAATTGCTGCACCTGTTGCTGCTGGTGTTGCTGTTGCTGGTTCACCTGCATTTGCTGCAATTGTTGCTGCTGCTGATGGTGTTGCTGCTGCTGTTGTTGTTGTGGCTGCTGTTGTTGCTGGTGCTGCAGCTGCTCGTAGGTATTCTTGCGCGGCGTACCCTTTAAGCGGCGAGCAGCCAACTTGCGCTTCCCATAGCCCTTGCCGGCATCATCGCTCTGCGTGAGAGTTGGGGAAGAGGTGAGGAAAGGAGGGATGGAAGCTGAGGTGGGGCTCATCACTTACGTCTTCCTCCTGCGGAGTCCACACGGGATCCGTGTCCGAGTCGGTGAACTCATCGGGCTCGCCAACGATGCCAGTTTCACCGGTGACGGAAGTGGAATTCAACAGCATGGCCGCGTGCATGCTGCTCTGGCTCTTGGCCTTCCGCGAGCATTGCTCGCGTCGCGGCGGCACACTCAAAGGGTCTGTGGAGGAGCACAAAAGTGTGGTTAGCAACAACATTGAACAGGAGGACACTGACACAGACAGGCATGGGTGGTCGGAACGGGGGAAGGGGCCAGCCACAACAACAACGACAACGACGACAACCTGCAACACCATTTAATCCCACGAGCACCAACCAGCACCACCAGCACCTCGGATCGGAATGGGTTTCCGTCTTACTCAAGTACAAATAATAAAAATACACGGTTTATTTTGGGTTTTTGAAAATTAATAATATTTGTTCTCTCTCTTCTCTCTCTTGATTCTTCATCATCTCAAAAATACTCTTATACTTTTGTTCATGGGTTCTCCTTTATGTTTTTAGTTTGTTATTATTACTTTTTGTTTTTGTTTGCTCTTTTAACAATTTAAAAGTTTGCTTTTTTCCTTTTTGTTTCTTGTTGTTGTCATTATGGTTCTTTTTTTTACATATACACACCGTCCAAGGGTCGTCGGAGTCGCTATAATGTCTCGGTCGCTATTGTCTGTCCGCTGTCTGTCCGTGTGGTGTGGGTGGTGGTGCTGCGTGGGTGGTGGGTGGCTGGTGGTGCCTGCTGCTGCTAGTGCTGCCATGGCCACAGCAGGTTTATAAAGTGATGAGGATTCGGCGCTGGTGCTGGCGTCGGCGTTGTCGCATTGGAATTCGTATTCGCATTCGCGCTGGCTGACGTGTTGTGATGGTGGTTGTTGTTGTTGTTGTAGTTGTTGCATGGCGTGGAAGTAGTAGCGATAGTAGTGGAGTGCTTATTGGAACTATGCTGTTGTTGGTCAAGTAACATACCTTGACCCGCTCCTCCGCCAGCTGCCAGTTGAGAGCAATGCTGCTGCACAAAATGCTGTCCGCTCATTGTTTGCTGCTGCTGCGCCTGCTGCTGCTGGGCGTATGGCCGGAACGAGGTGGGATCCCCGGGCTGTTGGATCACCGACGACGACGATGATGAGGGTGACGACTCCGCTGCAGCGGCAGCAGCCACCATTTGGGCGTGCGGCCGCTTCTTGGGAAGTATCTGCGTTTGCGAGAGTATTTTGATGCGATGTCCATCGTCGCCCACGAGTCCGGTAAGTCCATCGACCGCAGTCTGGCCGGCTTCCACTGTTGCCTGATTGTTGACCTGCGAGGTGGTGGGCTCGTCGTTCCCACTACCAGATCCCTTGCCTTTCCGCTTGTATGGCGCTCGCGGGTAGTTCAGCTTTCGGGTAGGCTTAACCACGGGCGGCGGATCGTCGTCCCGTTCTCCCTGCAGAAACTTGAGATAGCTGTCCATAAACTGAGTCTTCTTCTCACCAATTTGCGTGCCCACGCTAACCGGCTTTGGCGCAGCTGGACTGTACGCTGAGGACGCTGAGGCGGCGGAGGCACTGGCTCCTGCTGGAGCGGCGGAAGCATGTCCATTGTTGGCGGCGTGCGAATTGGTCGGACAGCTCGGCGGCTCCGGTGACGGTGTCTTGTTCGGATTGCGTATGCCGAAATTGGTGTTGTTGGTGGATGAGTTTGTACCGCGACCGTTACTAGACACAGAGTTGGCGTAGCCCTGCTTGGGTGCCGCTGTGGCGTCGGCCAAAAAGTCCAGCTCCTCCTCAATGTTCGGCACGATGACTTTGTTGCTTGCCGCCGCTGCTGCCGCTGCCGCTGCGGCTGCCGTCGCCTCCTCCTCCTGAAGCTGGGCAGCCTCGGTCTTCTCCTGCCGCTGCTGCTGAGCCTGTTGCTGCTGCTGCTGCGTATAGGCCTGCTGGTGTTGCTGCTGCTGCGTGTAGGCTGCCTGCTGTTGCTGCTGCTGCTGTTGTTGCTGCTGCAGCGTCTGCTGCTGCTGTTGTTGTTGCTGCTGCATGCAGGCCGTGTACTGGGAGGCAATAGGCTGGGGAAAGGCTGGATAATATTGCGCCAACTGGGTCAAATGAGACTGGGCCTGCGACGATTGCAGGTGTGCAGGCTGCGGCAGGTGCTGCTGCTGCTGTTGCTGCTGCGCCGCTGCTGCTGCCGCCGCCGCCGCGGCCTGCTGTTGCTGCTGGTGCTGTTGCTGCTGCTGGCTCTGCTGCGGATATGTGGGAATATTTATGGTGGCGGCCGGCGATACGGACGCAGCATTATTCTCCGTCTTGAGCGGTGTGTTCCATTTGCTGTTAAAGTCGTAGTACGTATTTTGCTGCTGCTGCTGCTGGTTGTGCTGTTGTTGCTGCTGTTGTTGCTGCTGCTGTTGCTGCTGTAGCTGATGGTGTTGCGGCTCCTGTGGACTGCGAACGCTGCCGTAGTCACTGCTGCTGGGTATAAGCGTTTTCTTCGGTTGGCGCTTGCGCGGCGTCTTCGCTGGCTTTGGCGGTGGCTTCACCTCCTCCTGCAAGGCAAGTAGCGAAAGAAAATGGCGATTAGAATACTCGGCACCAGCTCGGAGGATCATCATCGGAATATAGCACAGTATAGCTGGGACATTGTGACATTGGGACATTAGGAACGGTTCTGGTAAACATATACACACTGGCTGCTGCTGCTCCCGGAGCATTTTACTGGGACCGATTCGGAGATTGTGTGTTTAACCTCTCATTGAACATGGGGATCATACCATTATTACAACATAACGTCACAGTTTCAAAGTGTGGCCAACAGGACTTTAATTAGAGAGTTAATTAGCAGTATTTGAAGCAGTAAGAAGAATTTTTTTTGTTAGATTAAGATTAAGATAGAATAACTCCAATAAAGCATACAATACAATAAAGGGTCTAAAAGAAAAAAGCTTCCACCAAAACACAAAAAAGAGTCATGCATAAACATATTTTTATAATTGATAAAAATAAACTATGTACATAGCTTAGAGCCTCTATTAGGAAATCAGTCTAAGTAGGAACTGGGAAAAATTTCAAATATATTTTGTGTATACTGCACCGGTGATTGACACGAATTCGATTTGCATTTAAAACGAAATTAGACATTATTTTACTTTATATATTGGATAGACAAATAAATTTAAGACATCTTTTTCTATATTTATCAATAATATTGATAACATAACGTAAAATTACATACTTCTCGATAGTTAAAATTTTGGTTATCAAAGATAACGATACTTTCTATATTCATGTAGATAAATAATTATTTATAATAATGTCTTCCAATAATCAATATCAATTAATTTCCTCCTAAATTTTACTTGCTTAAAGACCTTACACGAATCTGAGCTGAATAAAGGCTCTACATAGATTTGATTGAAGTGATATTAGTTTCTGTAGCTTGGCAGAGGATTAAAGCTTGTTAGGAAATATAGAACAATAAGTTAACCAAAGCAACAAAATAAAATAGAAAACATGAAACACAAAAATTAAACAAATAGGAACGGAAATTAAACAAAATGATATATACAAACCTTTGGCACTACTTGAATCTGTGACGCTAAGTTGCCTGACGCCGCCGGCGACATGATCATGTTGGCCACCACGTGCTGACGCCGCCCCCCGGCTGACTGGGATTGGCCTTGGTCCTGCAGTTGCTGCTGCAAATGCTCCCCTGCATCGACCTGCAGTCCCGCGGGATAGAAGGTCTGCTTGATCTCCAGACCGGGCGGCAGGTTGAACACCAGATTTTCGCCGCCGCCGTCAACTGCGGACGCCGCCTCACTGGCGTAGTCGAGATGGCGCTGTTCCTGCTTCACCACCTGCAATTGCAGCACGCTCTTGATGTCTTCCTGCCCTGCTCCTCCTCCTCCCTCTTCCAGCTTTGTCCAGCATATATTCTGCTGCTGCTGCTGCTGTTGCAGGGTGCTTTGTATCACAGATGAGTAGGCCACAGTGGTGGGCGTCGGGGCAGCAGCAGCAGTGGCAGACGAGCCAGCGCCTGCCTCTGACCGCCTTTGCACCGGAGACGCCGTCTTATAGACAATCACCTGAGCCTGAGGTGTGCTGACCACGTCCACGGCGTGTAAATTCGTGATGGGCGATCCGTCAGCGGAGCTCAATGCCGGACTGGCATACTGCGCCGGATAGGATCCGGCCGGAACTGGCACTGCCAATGGCACTGGACTACCGCCGGCACTCTGATGCTCGATGATTGTCGCATGATATTGCTGGCCATCCTTGCGTGTCACCTTGAGTTTCCGGCCATCGATCGTGTAATATGTGTCCGTCTCCGGCTCTGTTTCAGCGATCTCCTGCTGCAGCTGCTGCTGCTGGAGCTGCTGATGTTGCTGCTGCTGCTGTTGTTGCAATTGGATCAGGTAAATCGGATCGGTGTAGGCTTTTAATTGCTTTTCCTGCTTAATCTGCTACGCAGCGCCACCATACATGGATTGAATCGGAATCGGAAAGTGTTTGGTTTGGGTTTGGTTCGACAAGAGAGAGGCTAAGACATAGTCCTAAGTTTAAATGGATTGATTTGGGTTGATTTTTGGGGGAGGTGTTAGTATGCGATAGATGCGATAGATACTAATGGGTGTAGGTGCTTCCCCAGAAGCTGCTGATTCATCAAAGGGAAGAGTCGAACGGAAGTCTAGGCTACTGCTACTGCAACTTTTACTCACCACTTTGTCGGCGACCAGATTGAGCTGCTGCTGCTGTGCTTGCTGCTGCTGTTGTTGCGCCTGTTGCTGCTGCTGCTGCGCCTGCTGTTGTTGCTGCTGTGCCTGCTGCTGCTGCATGGCCAAGAAAGTGTTCGATATCATGTTCGGCGTATTCCAGGTCAGCGACGTCGACGTTAGCGCCACCGTCGTCGGCGAAGGCGAGGCGCCGCTCGAGGAGGAGTTCTCCCCATAATAATTGGAGGCCACATTGTTGACCACAGCAGCAGCGGCTGCCGATACCGCCGCCTGATTCTGGAACGAGCTGAGCTGCTTGTCCAGTGAACTGGGCAGCTGCAGCTGGCGGTGCGGCGTACTGACCGCGGATGAGGCGTAATGGGCGGGCTTCGGCTGAACGCTTGCCGCTGCTGCATGATGATAGATCTGCTGGAATACTGGATTATAGCTGCCGATTGGCGACGGAGGCACAAAGCTACCGCCACTGGCGGCCGCCGCATTGAAGCTGGCGATGCTGGCGGCGGTTATGGTGGCCAAATGCGGATGCTGGAAGTCCTCGGCTGTTCCGCCGGAGCTGCCAGCGCTGGCGGGCACAATGCGGTTGTAGGCGTACGACCAGGGGCTGGAATTGGGATCCATGGCTTATATTGGATGCTTCTTCTTCTGCTGCACTGCCTGCTAACTGAAAGTTAAATATGTGATTATTAGTTTTGTCTTTGCGGCTAGAAAACAATTGAGTTTCTATTCGATTTATTGAGTTTCTAACTGAAGAGTCTAACCTTTTTTGAAAGAAAAATTGATTTATGCTTATTTTAAATGTTTAAATAATTAAATTATTATTATTTTTTCTATACATATTTAGTATTGTTTTTCTTTAAATACATTTTTTAAAAAGTATCGCCAGTCTGAATATTAAGAACATTCAAAGGGAATTCTCTTCCCTTTCTCTCATTTTTTCGCACTCATTGTTTCCCCCTACTTTTTTTTGTATCCCTTTTGGCCACGATGCGCTTGGTGCCCCCTTCGAAATTTTTGGCGTCTGTATTTTGTGCCTTGGCGCTCCGGCTGCAAATTGACCCGCCTTGAACGAGCTCCGGCGACTGAGGGTTAATTGCGTTGTTGCAATGCGGCACCGAGGACTTTATTTATACGGGGGAGCACTTTGGCATCAAATTATGCCTGTTTTCGTAATGTTTTTCTGGCTAGGGACATTTTTTCCGTATTTTCCGCCTGTACATATACATATGTATCCATACACACAAACTGTCGTACACACACACAAACGCACACACTCGCGCGCACACACGGGTGTACATGCGTGCGTGTTGGGAATAGTCACTAACTTTTAGTTGTTACAGATTCGGAACTGCTGTCGGGCTGCTTGGGTCCAGCATTCTCTTCACATCGGATTGCACACACGCTCCAATGCACAAGCGGATTTTTTGTTTAATTTCAAGCGCAACGTTTTTTTTAGTTTCGGTGCATAACTTTTTTGTGGATGAAACAATCTCCAAAATGGCCGCTCTGCTGCCAGTGAAAAATGAACCACTGGCTCAGGTGAATAATGCCAACGGGAACTGGTTCGTTGGTTCGCGCTGCGAGTGTTTATTGTTTGTATTGCCGTCTTTGTGATTTGCCCTTCGTTGGTGTTTAAATATTATAATTGTTTTTGTGTTTCTGCTTATCCAGGTGAGTAAATTTTGAGTTTTTTAAACACTAAACGAACCATTAAGGGGTGACAAGTGAATAAATACACATTTCACGTGTTCTGCGCCATTTTCGCAAGTGTTGTACAATACTGGATTTATCGCGACTATGACGATTTAGGTATCCTGTTAACTGGTTAATTTAATGACAGCAATTTGTTTTTGTAATTCAAGGCACATTTTATTTAGTATAAACAAATTATTCCCACCGATCAATGCTCTGCTGCAAGCACTTCTATCGCGTCTTAACCAACACTGACCTGAAGAACTAGTTTATTTAAGCATGCCCAGTTGTCAATTTGGTGTAGTTAAGGTGTTATCATGAAATGTTCGTTAAAAATTAGTTGGCAAAAAATAGTTCACCAATATAAAGACCATCCGTTTTTTGTAGTTTATTCAAGTAATTGTAAGTTAAGTGTAAATTGTAAGGCAAAATTTGAAAAATATAAATATTAATTTAATACGTATATATAAAGTATTGTTAAAAATAATATAATAATTTTAGTTAATTATTGTTAAACAATACAAAATACATTCATTCGGAGAGATACGATGTTTTTGCCTTTATCCAACACTTCGAAACCGGATCCAGTTCGATAACCTGCTGTTTTATTGTTGGTTCATGTACTAATGACAGTCATTTTACGTATTCATTGCTAAAGAAAACTGAAAAAAATACATTTTAGCAAATCTGAGTTTCCGGTTAGTCATCCGCCCAAACCGATCTTTATTAAGAGCTAACCAAATCAAACGAGAGGTGAGTATTGGCCCGAAGCCCGGAACGGAGAGCAAACAGCTTGCAACGGCTGCCCACTGCCCTGCGTACGTGTAAATTGGAGTGAGACGCCCACTAAATTGCTATCACAACACACTTTGCAGAGCACATCGACATGGACTTCGGAGACGACTTCGCTGCCAAGGAGGAGGTGGATCCCGCGGCCGAGTTCCTGGCGCGCGAACAGTCCGACCTCGGTGATCTCGAGGCAGAGATAACGGGTGGATCCGCATCCGGATCCGCTGCAGCTGCCACCACAGATGATGGCGGCCTCGGTGAGCTGCTGGGTGGTAGCGCTAGCACAGGAGATGTGCTAGGCAACGATCTATTGTCCGCCGGTGGCGCTGGCCTGGAATCATCCACAGGCAGCTTCGAGGTCATTGGCGGCGAGTCCAATGAACCAGTGGGCATATCCGGACCACCTCCGTCGCGGGAAGAGCCGGAGAAAATACGCAAGTGGCGCGAGGAGCAGAAACAACGACTGGAGGAGAAGGATCTCGAGGAGGAGCGGAAAAAGGAGGAGCTCCGACAGCAGTCGAAAAAGGAGCTGGACGATTGGCTGCGCCAGATCGGCGAGTCCATATCAAAGACGAAGCTGTCGTCGCGCAACGCAGAAAAGCAGGCAGCCACGCTGGAGAACGGCAGCATCGAGCCGGGCACTGAATGGGAGCGCATAGCCAAGCTCTGTGACTTCAATCCCAAGGTTAACAAGGCGGGCAAGGATGTCTCCCGTATGCGCTCCATCTACCTGCACCTCAAGCAGAATCCCATACAGGTGCAGAAGAGCACCTAGACGGGCGGAGGGATCGCCTCTAGTTTTAATTACGTACTCGCCTAACCACACATTGAGTTGAATATGAAAATTATTATTGAAAGTATTCGCTGTATATTCCAATTTATGATACATAAAATATTATTATTGCTGCTGAAAGAATCCGCTGCGATCATCGTTTTGTCTAATAGAATGCAATAAAGAACGTGCACACAGTTGTCCTGCTTTCCTTGACTATCAGAAATACCCTTACCCATCACATAACATAAACTGGACACTAAAAAGTTAGGAAAAAAGAACAAAATGATATGAATAAAACTCTGAAAATATAATAAACAAATTAGTATCTCTGTTTTACAACATTATTTACAAGTGGGCTTCTTTCAAATTGCCTTTTTTAATTATTAATTATAGTAAAATCTTGTCATTTCAATTTGCATATGTATATTTCCGATTTTTTATTGTATTCAAACGATTTTGTTGAAATTCCTCAAGCTTTATAAACCAGTTTTCTTCCATCTTTCCATCATTAGCCTTATCGTTAATAAATATACGTACCAACACAATCGCAATTGCTTTGTATTATAAATGAATTGATATTCGTACGTCGTATATAAAGAATATTATCAATGGAACTTGGAAGGGAAAAAATAAAAATAAAATCAGTTGAATGAAATAATTTGTAATATTATAAATTATTACTAAGTTTGATTATTGCCGAATTGCTTCATTCTTAAATCTAATCTTTAATTATTCCAGTTAGTATGTCTGTAGAAGAGCCCAAACTGCAAAAAGCCACTGAATCAAAGTCACCTAAGAGCCACAAGCGAAATAACTACCTGTATTGGGATGACTACTTCATGGCCACCTCAATTCTCTCGGCGAAGCGTAGCAAGGATCCCGTAACTCAAGTTGGGGCCTGCATCGTGGACGCACAGAATCGAATAGTGGCCATTGGCTACAATGGATTTCCCCGTGACTGCAGCGACGATGAGTTCCCCTGGTCGAAGGCAAAGAAGGGCAGTGACGATTATGATCCGCTGGAGGACAAAACGATGTATGTGGTGCATGCGGAGGCCAACGCTATTCTCAACAGCAACGGGGCCAGTTTGTCTGGCACCCGTCTCTATACCACACTCTTTCCATGCAACGAGTGCACCAAGCTCATAATACAGGTAACGATACGATCTCCTTGGTTGTCTTAATTATTTATATTCATTCATTTCCTTGCAGTCAGGTATAGCCCAGATTCTTTATTTATCCGACAAATATGCAGAAAAGCCGAAATATAGGGCTTCCAAGCGGATGCTGGACGCAGTGGGAGTGGCTTACAAAAAACATCAGCCTCAACAGAAAGAAATTATAATCAACTTTGACAACTTCCTGGAGGAAGATCCGAACTCATCACTAGGGCTTAACGATCTTCAACTGTGATGTGTCAACAGCGATGGAATTAGAAAGTTAGTTGACAAAAATTTTTATTAATTTGAAAATTATTTTAACAATGACAATCATAGAACAATTTGTAAACTGACATACAGATGTATATAAAGAAAATGGCTATACCAATAAAAATCTTATATTTCATAATATTTTAAAATAAATTTAATAATATAAATAATTTTCCCTCGGATAATTTCAAAATATATAGCAACATAAACCATATTGTTAAATCGTTAGTAATTTTACACCCTTGCAGGCTATTAAAATTTAAGTCAGCAGTGCAAAGCAGAGAAAGAGTAATTTCCGAGCCTTTAAACCAACATAATATTTTTTTCATAATTTTAAACTTGCATTTAAATTTGCAACATTTTACCAAATTTTTCATTTTCTAAAATTTTACTACTGAATTTAAAGTTGTTTATTTATAAAACCAAAAATAAAAATAAATAATAAAAATATTAAATTGTAAATTGTAATAATATAAAGACTTCGGCTTCGCGATGTTAGCTTTCACACTTGATTCACTTCTCTTATATATTTTTTCTTGTTTAAATAATTATTTTGATTGCACTAATTTATAATCGCAAACACAAACAGTGTCAGGTTGGTCTCTATGGCGTGTACTGGTGCTCGCTAACTAAGTGCTAACTATTAATGACTGATGATCCTTTCACTTTCTGCTAAAACCTTTGAATTAAAACCAAATATTAATGTATTTTTAAATCGCACAATATATCAGTCGGAATAGTTCTTAGATTACAAATAAAGGGAACACTTGAAAACTTGAAATCAGCCAAATTATTGGGACCTAATTTCCTTATTCTATATTCTTCTCAGAACCTTTAATTAATTATCAGTTTTTGTTCCTAACTTAATTCCAGAACACTCAAAATTCTTTTATTGCCCTACACATTACATTAATTAAGTTGGCCACTTTTGAACTTTGGTGCGATGTTTGCTAAAAATTTCGCATGCAACCTATTTTTTTAATACTGGACTGAGCAAAATGTTTATGGGATATTTTTAAATGGCATGCCAGCACGAAGGAGAGGTCCCACCTGACCATACATTCGTCCATTCAGGTGAGTGTGGTGGCGTGCGACCAACCGGCCATTAGCACTGGAATATGCAAAACAGAGCGCGGAACCGGATGAGGATGCCAATAAGAACAACGACGACAAGTCACACGC
The DNA here is from genome assembly GCA_008042635.1 of Drosophila nikananu. NCBI lineage: Eukaryota > Metazoa > Arthropoda > Insecta > Diptera > Drosophilidae > Drosophila > Drosophila nikananu. The sequence goes on along the minus strand of VNJV01003209.1, from coordinate 18,867 downwards.
GACCTTTAGGATATCCACTGGTGCTCTAGTGTTTTGTACTTTCTGGCTTTCCTATTCTGCACTTGTGTCCGAGGGTAGTATTTGAACATGTCCTGCGGATTCAATATTGGCCAACAATGTAAACAATAGTTACGGTGTGATGCAGTGTACAGGCAGGTCTCCTTGTGCTGATTCAAAAAATTAAAGATGAATCAAGCAAAAGGAATAAATAAGTCCTTACAAATATTAAGAAAATAAAGTGCCCCATTTTGCTTTAAAGTCAACCTATAAACTAGTTTTCCATCTTAAAGAGATACCAGTAAAACGGAAGTCTAACGAACAACTAATCTACGGGTTCGGACGAGGAACTAACTAATCCGTAACTGAATCGACGTGTATCGGAAGCGTTTCGCATTTCCACAGTCCGTTCAAGGCGACGAGTCCGTGTTAGATTAGTATCTGAATGAATCTTCTGCTGGCTCGCCTTGTTTGTATTCATGAAATGCAGAGAAGTTACCCCAGGCTGCACCGGAAACTTGTAGCGCACGCACCTTCGCTAACTGAATCTGAAGTGAGGCGGCCCCAACATTCCGTAATCACTAATGGCGGGTTGCCTGCCCAGGACCTTAATTGCCATTAAACTTAAAGCTACCGTGAACCCTAAAACCGAAAGAACCTAAAACCTAAAACCGGGTCACCGTGAAGGAGCTGGGGACAGCCCTAATTTTCGGTTTCGTGAATTTCAGCTACAAAATCCCCTCGAGGCCGCAGCCCCAAATCACATCGAGTGGCCTGAAGTAAACTGAGGGCTTGGCGGCGTTCGGACTATACGTATACGGCGTATATGGCACCCATAAAGGCCATGGAACCGACCAAAATAATCAATACACAACAAAGGAACCAAAACAAAGCTGTTGAGTGTAAGTGAGTAGTATTTCCGAATATTTCAAAATAATGCCATGTCCTTTGGTGAACGCTAAGCAAACATTTTTATTTTGTATGTATTTTAATCTTTCTACTAATTAGTCAACGAGTTCTTAATAGACTTAAAATTAAAAAATGTACACTATATCTTAGAGAAATTTCTATGGATTACTCACTTTTGATAAAAAAAGAAGAGATTTCAAAATTTCAATCAAAAGGGTGTCGAAAAGTATGCTATAAAATATTTTGCGGCAAGAGGGGATTTGTTCATACAAAGGCATAAACGCCTTTTTGTTGTTTGTAGTTTATTGTTTAATAATTTTTCAACTTTACGTGTAGGTATTATAAACTAGAATTCATTATTCTTGAAACACAAAAAATAATAATTTTGATGTAATATCTTACACACAATTTTTATTCATTTGAAATCTACAATATGAAAAATCTCCGACATTTCCAGTCTCTTTTTGGTTGCCTCTTTTATCACATTCTTTCGCATTCCGCGTCATGTCGCGTTAAAGTTTTAATTATCAGATGCATATCATAAATTCGAAATGCAAACACGAGTTAGGACGTTATCAAATTTAGCATCTTTCACGATTACCATCGATGCTGTGTCCCGCTCTTCGCGCTCTTTCAGTCCGCCGGCCGGAGTGCGTGGGAGTGAGAGCGCGAGAGACGCGCGCAGCCTCCGCTGCGAAATGAACGGTAAATGGCAATCAGCTGATGCGGCCATCGCTCTTTGTTTTGCTTTTCACAGCATTTGGCGACACTTGCTGAGAGCCAGAGAGAGAGGTTAGCTGCGACGCCGACTGAGGCAGAGACAGAGGCAGCAGCAGCGACCAAAAAGGATTTCCGAGCTTGTGGCCTGCGTCAGTTTGTAACGGTATTCCATGCGCTGCGGACGCTAGTCTAACGGAACGCGACCTTTCGTACACCAGTACGTATACGTAATGCCATCCGCTCAGCGCGCTATTTCGGAATCATAGCAGCATATGCCACGGTGTGTGTTGCTGTCGTTGTCGTTGTTATTATTCTTATATTTGTCACCACGAGAATTTCCTCTGTGTTTGGCTTCATTTAATGCCTTTTGCCGCTTTTGCCGCATATACATACATATGTATATTCGTATATGATTCTCGTCTCCTCCGCCGCCGTTTATCTCTGCACCGCCGATGAAATTTTTGTGTTTGTTTACGCTCACGCTTCCACGTTATGGCCACTTGGAATAATCATGAATGCGCGGGGCGGCACACAAGAGAGATATCCTTAATGCCACAGAACTTTCCAACCGAATCGCTTTTTTTATACGCCAGCCAATTTAGTATGTCGTTTGGTAAATTACTTACAAATTCCAGGCATTAAATGGGATCACAAAACAGAACTAAAATCGACCGACGGAATGTCGGCCGGGACGCACTCGAAAATACATATGAACATCCCATTACCATACATCCATTTGCATTCCCCGGCGTTCTATACATATAAATAGTCCATCTATCACAGAGATACACAGAGCGAAAAGAAAAGCGTGTCACTAGATTCTGGCCATTACTCAATAATTATTAATAATTGAATACATTAGAGAATTTATTTATATATTAAAAACTTTTTTAAGGCAGAAGGATTTACAGGGGTGTTACATATATTCAAGTAATTTTTATTCTATTTTTTATACCCTTGCAGGGTATTATAATTTTAGTCAGAAGTTTGCAACGCAGTGAAGCAGACATTTTATCAAAATCGGAGCACTATATCATAAAGCTGCCATAGAAACGTTCAAGAAATTTATTGAAAAAGAAATATATAATATAAATTTAAGATTTTTATGATATGTATAATTGATTTGCATATTTCCTGTTTGTTTTTTTTTTTCATTTGAAAAAATTGAATTCAATTTAAATTCTCTAATTCTCAAACTTTTGCGTGCCGATGTTAGCTTTGCTTCTTGTTTTTTACTTGTAATACTTATTTTGCAGCAATTTCAATTGTTTTAAAGCCACATGTAGGATACCTTACCTATATTAATTTTTCATATTTCAACGAATTGATTTCTTTTTAATATACCCATAATTATTCAAAACATTAACCTAAAACAATTTACAATTGTACACCAGTCACATTTTTTATAGTGCTTGTTCAACATGAATATTTAAGATCCAACCTTATCATTAAATAAACAACAGTCACAGAAAATGAATTTTCCTATCAGTGTATGAATGAATTTTAAAACACATACGTTTGTCCGCCAAAAAATAACGACAAAGGTAAGCGGGAGAAATTCTTGAATGGATATAAAAGAACACGAAACGAATTGAAAAACAAAAGGTGATGACAGCCCGCAAAAAAAGAAATAAGACATGTTGGCCAATTAATAATATATAAACGATTCCATTACGCTCTAAAGGTGTTTGCCATATGAATTACTTACGGTATTCGGAATTCCACACGAGAGAGCGCAATGTTTGCTCAATCCATTTATCCATTTCGCCTGTATGTTTAGTGCTTGTATTTATATATCATCAGCCTTGACAAGTGTGTGCTAAGATATATGCGAGACTATGTACACGGCTGACCTATCTTTTTCCCATTAGGCCATAGCGAACTTTTTAAGAAAATGAGGACGGACAAGTGCAGTGCTCTGAAAGCAGGCACCACAACAACAACGCAAAACAATGAAATACTTTTTCTTAGCTAAGCTGACTAGTAAAAACTAGAATGGACAGAGGTGTGTTTCTTTTAGATAATAAGTTTTGTGGCAACAAATTTTCTGCGTACTTTGTTTGCTGACAAAAAATATTATTTTATTGTGACTTGCACGATTAAAAACCTCTTTAAAAACTATCTAATGAAGGCTTTGAAATGCAGTGAACATGGTTGTATGCGATATAATTTAGTTTTGTTTTGGTTTTCGCCCCCAGTGATTCCCATAGATTATTTGAGAAATCTTAATAGGGAAAATATTACAGATATTTTTTAGGTGTCTGGTTTTAAAAAATTTGATTTCGTGATATTATTAAACCATTAAAACTTTAATTGGTTTTCTTAAGCCTTCAATATTTACAAAATTAAATTCGTGTATTACTTAATTTTTCCGCGTTTTGACTAACACAAACTAAGCAGTTTTATATTGCTTTAATTTATGTTTCTTCCGGGTAAAAAGACATCGCTCATTGCCACCAGTTGGCCTATATTTATTTTATTAGCTTGGAAAACCGAACTATATATGCAGCCAATTTGTTAACACGGAAACTCTTAAAAAGTAACACCCGAAATATTGAGGTGTTCATAAAAACAGACGCACGGACTCAACGTGTTTGAATGGGAGTGGGGATTGAATCCGAGTAGGAATTTATTAGGCAGTATAGTGAGAATATATACCGCTCTTCCGAATTCCATACTCATAATTTGGGGAACCTGCCCACTCGGATAGGGACTCGGCTGGGGATGCGGGGATTTGGGTTCGGGCGAGCCAATTGATGGCGGACTGGCGAAAGATTAGCAACCGCTCACCTCCGAGAGGTTGTAAAAGTGAGAAATGAGTTTTATGCGCCGCACGGGCAACAAATCTCGTTGACGTTTGGCATTTGATTTTCAGCCTTTTCCTTCTGCTCCCTTTGTTTCCTCGGGACTTACTTACTTTTACTTATACATACATATAGTATATATGTTTGTGATTTCGTTTATTTTTCCCACAGTTCGGTTGAGTTCTTTTTTATATTTTCGCACGAATTCCCGCCGGTTTCTTTTGGGGGCGACACGCCAGCAGCCCCAAAAATACTCACCACTTCCGATTTAATTTTTTTTTGTTATGGCTTTCCTTTTTCCTTATCCCCCCGAACTTTCCACGCTGGCCGAGCAGCGAAGAGCAGAACGGAGCCACTCGAAGTTGCCTTGTTCCCGGAGTTGGCGCAACACGAAATGCCAAGTTCTTCGAGTCATTTAAATTCGGTACAAAGTTGTGGCAAGATTCTGGCCACAATGTCGGCTTGAATTAAGTTGATTGGGCCAAAGTTGCCTCAGCCGGCAGACTACGGGAATTGGAATGAAACCAAAAAGCAATTAACTTAAGGCTATTAACCAGGATGCTCTGGGAATTTAGGAGCGGACCTACTAGGACATTTTTAAGAGGCTCCCTTTCCATAAACAATGCATGCGTTTTTCTTTAAATAAACCACAAAACCAGTAGGGTTTGTCTTATAAATTACCGCAATTTATCTGGTTAGCCAACTATTCCTTTTATTGTGCAAATATTAGCCTTGCCAAGGGGTTTAGAAAGGAATTAATGGCGTCTACTTTGAGATTGAATTTAATATTCAAATTAGCAGTCAGCTTAAATGTGTTTTTAATAGATATCAACAGAAAGATTAACAAATTGTTAATCCTGCCTTTCATCGGCTCTTAAGACCCTTTAGATAAAATCAATTAATTTAAGCAGAAACATATTTGTAAGCCAAAGGAATGCTTTCTGGTATGCCTTATTAGCGAATTCTACTTAAAGGCTGACGAAAGGAATTTTCAAAAATTACGCCCGCCGCTAGGACGCCGAATACCTCCATTTGTTTAGGCAAACAAGATAAGAAATTTAAAGCTCCTACCAAAAATCGATTAAATTAAGCAGTTTAGCTACTTCCATTCCCCGCGGAGCGAGGTGCCGTCATTTTCACGCCTGATTTGTTAACCAAAACGAAGGCGAAGCGATGGCGTTGGCATCGGCATCAGGTTGGCATTTGGATACTTTTCCATGGCAATTAAGCCGCAGTGTTTGCTCGCCTTTTCAAGCTACACTGGCCGAAAAGGATAGCCTCTGATTCATCACATATATAAATACAAGTCCCTATGTCCATTTGCACATCATCGCACGGAAGCCATAAACGTTTTTCTGTTCAGATTCGTTTTACAGCTGTGGATATGCTACCTTTCCTTCGCATCCTTCATCAAATTGTGCAGTCATCAAATATAAAAAGAAAATAAAAATGCTTTTTCCACCCGCACTCAACGGATCGCCACATAAACGAAGCAATGAAGCTTATACATATTTAAAAATACTCTTTTCCTGCATTTTTAAGCCGCAAGGCGCTTTATGAAAATCTGCTTTACAGAAAATGCCCCGTCACAAGGATTTGCTATATGCATTTAAGCTTTAAGGGCCGCTTTTCCAAGTGTACCTGGGGTGAATAAATCATGGTTCTCACACAGCTGGCTGCAAATTTCTGTCCATATGGCTGAGGTGTCGTCGGCGGCGGTGCCTCCCAGCGCCCAATCTCTGTTAATTCCCAATTTGGTTTATAAATAAAAAAAGAACAAATCGGCCCTTAACGATGACGAACATCAGCATCCGAACTGACATCATTTCAAAGTCGTTAAAACCTTCGCAGCTTCGTTAATGGGCTTCCCCCAAAAGACCAAATGAGACGGCGAGCAGTAAAAACTGCAAAATTGAACGGAAAACCTTTATGGGCAATGCGTGATGCAGGTCCTTGGCCCGACGGCACCTGTATATCGCTCTGCCTCTTACCAGATACGTGTCCCTCCGCCAAATTGGCGACGGCAACTTAATTAAAAGCGTAGGCAAACTAAATTACCTGTCGAAGAATTTGAGTGAACAAATTTGATGACCGACCTTGCCAGTCCCGATAATTAGCTCAATTATTTCAAGGGGGGTCGAGAGCAAATGATAGCACATTAGTGGAGCACTCTGGAAAATTAACACAAAGCAAGGAGCCTTTAAGGACTTCGTCCTAACTCAATCATGCATCTTGTAAGGGTTCGCGCAAGTTTTTACTTTGTTTTAGTTGCAATATGTCTTTAAACACTTATTTAAATTTCATTAAAATACGACTTAGTACTAGAAAAAAAAGAATAACAAGTAGTCTTGACTATGCAATAGTTTCAGAGGGGAGACACCTTTTCCTCAGCAGTAAACAAAGAATAACGTAGGCTAGACGCTAGACCCAGTTGGGAATTCAAGTGAAAAATAAGTGTCCTTCCACTCTGTTCAGTTTACCAAAATCCCTGAAATATTAATTAGTATAGAGACATTTTTATTGAAATAATTAATTGTATGATTTATTCCAAAAAGGCTTTATATTTTCTACAGAAATAGAAAATTATTTATAAATAAATTAATTATTGATATCACAGCCATATCAGATTCCACGAAACAAGGTCGAAAGGACACACTGGCTTATTTTGAGGGCTATAACAATTTGGACTTCTCACCCCCCATAAATATATATGGGTATTAAAGAAATTATGTTTACCCATACATTTGGGGAGCCAGCGGACTCCCCAGTTGAAACATTATCTTCTGCAAATACTAACTTAATTGCTGCTGGGCTTCGGCTCCTATAAGCGATGTTTGCTGAGCTGAAATGCGGGCAAATTTGCTGATTGTCACACAGGCTGACATGCAATTTATCGTAATTGAGTCAGGCCAACAATCATTTTTTGAACGCTCCACACACGCACGAGGGAGAAGGAAGGGGAAAGTGCGGAAAAGCGGAGCGCATGGGGGCCGGGGGTCGGGAAAAGTTAGGTCCATGAGTTGGCAGGACCTTTTAGTCCACGCCAGTGTCCGTTCTCGCTCTTTGCCGTGGGATTAATGGACAAATAACGCATTCCCGTCTGCAAATGTGCTGGCGTATAATCTCATTATCTGGCTGTCTTGACCCAGGGCCCAGGACATAGGACCACAGGACCCAGGACACCCGGATACCGGGAGACTAGCCGCCGGCACGGAAACCGGAAATTGACCAGTTCGCTGTGGTAATTGAAATAAATAGAGTTGTCCTTAAAATGAGATTCGGGATTCATTTCAAATCTATCAAATAAACTTTTCCGTCCATGTCAAATGCATTAATTGGCTTATATTTTGAGGATTTTATGAAATAAGGACAAGATCGATGGAGTCTTTGTTTTCTTCGTTTCTTAAATTCAAGTGAAATAAGGTACAATCTAACAATTATGTAAAGAATTTGTTAAATTAATTCATGTTTTGGTTTTAAGTGCCTAGAAGTTCCTCATTATTTGTATGTACATATGTATATTATTAATTTTTTTTTTAAAGTGTCAAAAGTTATAAGCAACAATGATATTTTAATATACATAGAAAGAATTTGATTTTCTTTTTAAGAAATTAGCCCAGAATAATGAAATGAATTTAAATTGGCTCTGAAAACATCAGCGACAGAGACATTCATCATCTGGCTTGAATAAAAATACTTAAAATTTATTGTTTCTGGTCTCTCAGAATATTTTCCACCCACGTCTTAATAGTGATTTATTATTTGGGTTCCCTGCCATATTCAATTTCAAAGTTACACAAAGTGACCGAGAGTGAAAAAACCGAAAGAATAAAAACCTTTAAAGAATTTAAGCCATTTAAGCTGTAAGTCATTTTCACTTTAGACAAATTACATTTCGATAAAAGCCTCGCGCCCGGTTTTTCGCCGCTACATTTACATTTTTTCCTAACGAAATTTTCTCGCCGAAAGTGCCATTGGGGGGGGCAAAGTGCAAAAAGCACAACCAGCAGTGCCAGCCCAGCGTTAGGTGTACATTGGTTCCTCGCCTTTTGTATTTTATTCGAAAACATTTTACCTGCCAACTTCTTTGTGGGCTGAGTGGGGGTGCCAAGTGGTTCCTTCGCCTAAGTTCCCCAATCTTTGGCTACAGGATGTAATAATTGAAATTTGCATGAGTCTTACAGTTCAAAGAGTGGCAAACACCTAGATACTTACATACCTGGCAACTTGGCAACCGATCTGCATGAATTATTCAGAGAAGCGTTAAACGAAGATTGGTCGAGACTTTATCTTTATTTATTAGACATTAAGGAGATCAAGTGATGTTGAAAGCTGGAATTTAATGTCAGCTGTACTAGGAATTAGGAATTAAAGTATACACATTTTAAAGACCTTAATATACCCATAAACTTATAAAAATTTAGATATCTACCAATAAATTTAAGACACAATAATCCGGAGATTATTTATTTTCAAATATTTAATTCACTGAATCCTCAGCCAAAATAATTCCATTGCCATCAGCAAAAACACTCACTAAGCCATTTGTCAAGATTGGCCATAAAATATGTTCTAATAAGTGTAGGGAAAACGATATTAAAACGCCATTCTGGCAAATAAATTCCATGGCTTCTATTCTATTCGACACTATGTTTCCAGCTATTAATCAATATCACCTTCCACGCCGCCTTTATATTTAGGACACCGCCATCTGTTAAGTCCTTGGTCCTGGTGCCGCTACAGGTTAGCATTTTAATTTCACACTTCGTGGATCTGGCATCGGTGTGGGTCTCTCTGTGGGTCTCTGTGTGTGGCTTTATGGCTCAATTGGTGAAAATTGGTTTGTTTGTCTGGAGCCACTCAAGGGAGCACTGGCTTCATAGAAGCTGACACGGGCACCGAGGACGACAAAGGACCTCGGGCACTCGGCCACAACCCGTCCACATTCCCCTGCACATATACATATCTATGGATATCTATGGATATGTATACACTATAGTAATCGCGCATCGGTTGAATGGTTCTTTTGGGCCGCCAACACCACAAGCGGAGAGTGAATGGATACATAAATGGTGGGGCCAGCGGGGAGGACATCAGCATCGTCCTGACCAAAGAGCCATTCCGCCATCCTTGGCATCCTTCGCCTGCAGCAGTCAATTGATTCCATACATAATTTCAGGGCTTTATTACATATGTTTCTTTGCCTTTCAGGAGTAATCTCCTATGCATGCATTTATTATTTTCTACTCCCCCTGGGTTCCTTGGGCCATAATTTGCATGTTCATGTGGGAGCTTTGTTGGGGGATACTTCTTTGGAAGAAGTATATTTTGTAGGCTTTTGGACTCAGTAAAAAGTACACGTCCTCTACATTTTAGTTGTTTATAGAAAAAAAGGAAACATAATTAATTTTATTAGACTGTAATTGCTTGTAATCCACATAATCCGATTTATGGCAGTTTCAGTTTCGGTTTTTTTTTTATTTTCCGTATTTTTCAGTCATGAAAAGTAGCAATTTATATAAATTTCTGTCAATTTGTAGTCCATTTTTTTTATTAAATACATTAACCATTCAATTCTCATCTTGTTTGAGTTCTCTGCTCATTAAAGTGTACTTCAAGCCAAGTCTGAATAATTCAAAACATAGATTGACTGAAGCCCCTTAAATATGCCTCGTAATCCCTGCTACTATTAATTAAGAGAATTAGCATTTTGACCCTGAATTTCATATGTAATTGTACCCTAAATTGAGGTGTTAACAATAACCAAAATGACCTCATAAAATCGCCATAATTTTGTTAATAACCACCACAGCACAAAATAATTATATTCAAACTACAGAACCACGTCATCGTGGTTGAGTTGGCAATAATAAATGACCAGGATTTGTGCAGCTCCAGTAAGCCCGCATCTAATTTATGTTTAAGTTTGATGTTGAAATTATTCCTTGCTCTTTGACGTATATTTTCTCTGCTCTTGCAAAAGTTTAGTTTGGACTTTGAGGACAAGTCCCGAGAAAATCACTTATACCGCCTTCTTTTGACAATTTATTTGCAGCTGAGCGAGAAAAAGATTCAAGACGCGGATTTCGCACAATGGAATATGAGGAGCGCAATCAGCGACGGCGGAATGAATAAATTACGCGAAAATAAAATCAATTTGCATTAAGAGCCGGAGACAGAGGGCGCAGTGGTAGTGGTAGCCGTCAGACGCCGCGGATCCCTCAGCACCACCAATCATCCCTCAGCCGCCCGAGACTGACAGCCATTTGAAGGACGAACAAGGCGCTGGCCCATGCCCATGAGCTTGGGTGCCGGGGCAAATTATATTACCTTGTCAGGCGAGTGACATAAGGCGAACCTCTTGGCCCGGCCCACACCAGTACCCAAGTCCAAGTCCAAGTCCAAGTCCGCACCCTCTAGCGCATTCAACCACCCACCCATGTGTGGATCCCAGTGAGCAAAGCACTCAGGGCGGAGGGCAGCTGGTGGCGGTGACGGTGACGGAGGACTGGGAGGCACTGGGGCCACGTCTTGGATTACAGCTAGTCCGCCGGAATGCTACGCAGCTGCGTGTGCCTGCGCACCGACGACGGCGGGAAGCGGCGCAGCTCCTCCGTGGAAGACGCCTCCTCGTGCCGCTCGTCGGAAATAGAGCGCGTGGGCGCCAGCATGCAGACACTGGGACCCAACGGACAGCCGCAGGCCACTGCCGCCCAGACGAGCACCAGGGCGTCCAGTCTGCTGCAGCTCTTCCAGCGGCGAGGTTGGTGCAAGCACTTCCGCAAGCCGCTCCGTGGCATGAGCGCTTCCCGGGCCGAAAAGAGTGAGTATCTGAAAGAAATGAAGGGCTGTGATCTTGAAATAGGGCAAGTGGTGATTTATTAGGGATCCCCGGGTACTGAATACTCTCTATTTTTTACTGAGAGAATCTTTTAGGTACAGGAAGAATATTTGTTGAGTCGAAGAAAGAGTGGGTCGATCTATTCTTAGTACCTCCATTCATCCTTTTGTCTTTATTGCTATATAATACCTTAATTAATAAATTCCTACATTAATTAGATCATTAATACATACATTATTAAAATGATATATATTTAAGACATAATTAAAATGAAACCCCTAATACAACGAATTGTTTTAACACGTCTACAATTAGGCAATAGAAATAGTTGCAAGTTTTAATCTAATTTTACCGTAGATGTTTAAAATGTTGCGCAGTGCTTTTATTTATTATGTTATAATTTCCCTCAGTGTACATTCCCCTGCTTCGTTAATAGGGCTTTGTGCGGAACGGGCAATGAAACCTACGATTGCCTACAAACCTAATCCAGTTACCAGGGCCTTCGGGGTTCTCATAAAAAAAGCCCTCTGGGGCTGACAACCCTTTGCTTTTGGTCTCTGCCCTGAGAAAACCGCTTAGCAGCGAGCCTGATCTCTTCATAAATCCTTAAGAGAAATCTACTTATTGGTTTTTACTGACCCTTGAGCGCCTTTCTGCACTGCATATATATAGTACAAATTAATTTTATGCATTCCTTAAAAATAATTGCAACAAATATAATGCCGAGTTTGAATTTAAGATACAAAAGGCTTCATCTTAATGAAAATGTCCATTTATTTTATTTTCTGGTACTTTCCACACCATTATTCAAAATTATTAAAAACAAAGCCGCTTAGAATTTCCAGGCGATTAGCCTCGAATTTAATTTGAATGCGGATACATTTTCAGGACTGCCACGTTGTGGCCCGAATCCATAATAAGTGGGCTAAGCCCAACTTTATGGCTGTGTGTTTACAGTTTGCGTTGGCTAGTGGGACTTGGGGTTGGCAACTAAAAAGGACTTTTCAGGACCTTGTATTGCAGTTGCATTTGGCCTTTTCCGATTCCTCCGGCTTCACCGACTTTACCAACTTTTTAGACATAGCCAGCGCGCTGCCATGTCTGTGGTCGTGTTCCGGCGCTTGCGCTAACTTTTATTTATTGTTCCAATTTGCTGTACAAACGGCTCAGGTGGATCTAAACTGGCGGAGACACGACACTGGCAAGGGCAGGAACAAACAAAAGAAACCTCGTGCAGCCGCCTTGGCCGGACAGCTGGCTATTAGTAAGAACCTGGCCATAAACCTCCCGTACAGCAAGTAGCACGCCGTAGACGCCGTAGTCCCCGACAGTCACGCAGCCAGAAATTAACCCACAAGCACGCGGACGTGGACGCAAATTGGAAAAAGGGAAAGGTTGCCGGTGGCCCGCACTACCCCAGACCTCAGTTTCGGTAATTGGGGATACAGTGGTCGATATATTCTCTGAAATCTTGGATAGAAGCGGCCAAGTGGCAGTTAAAGCGACTAGTTGAAGTTACAAGTTGTTGAGCAGCATTTGAAAACGTTTGAGAATAGTTATTAGTTTTTTAAACCATTCAGCAATTTATATAAAAATATTTATGGTACATTAAAGACATCGTTTAACAAAGATTATTTAGAACTTTAAACTTTTAGTTACTGGATTCTGCGAAATTAACAATTACAAAATGAATGATTAAGATTTTATGGATATATTTATAGTAGATATTGCTTTGTTACTTTGTTATATTTCTAGTACAGTGTTCATTTTCAAATATACAATGTCAATGGTATAAATTGTTTCCACTTCTACAATATATATTTATGTATGAGATGGCTAAAATGCTTAAACACATTGGGACTGTGTAATAGTTTTCTTAAATTGAATCTTTTTTACGAAGAATATTTTTCTTTATAACCCAATTTAAATAAAAACTGCCCTGGAGATTATTAAGATCATGGGAAACAATGTTTAATTTTACCTCAGACCTGATTTAAATAAAAATATGTAAGAAAACACAAGACCCAATTAAGTTGGCAACAAATGAAAGCAACTTTATTGTTGAGTAACTTCCATGTTTATTACTTGTATATATAAGGGAGTATACTATATTATATTCATCTTTGTACATATTTATTAAAACCAATCTGCCGGTCTAAAAAATAATTTTGTTTGATTATGTCCTTTAATGAGATAGTTCGAAATCTTCTAGTTTCTAAACATAAAATTATACAGCTCTTTTTATGTTTAGAAATCATAAATAATGCAAATATTATCATAAAATTCCTTAATTCTATTCAGAAATTGCTGGCTGAAACTGCTATTGGGCCCATTGTGTTTGTGGTAAAAGTTGAAAAAGAACATTTAACGCAAAGCAAACAGAATGCAGGCCGCTGGTATCGCGTTCGAAGTGAACAGTTTTAGGTACCAGTTCCAGTCGGTCGTCTATCTAGTCTCAAGTGTTTTGCGGACAAGTGTAAAACCGCGGACCCAAGAAAGGCTATATGTCGGATTTCTTTACTCTAAATAATTTATTCAAATTTAATTCGTGTAAAATAAAAAATGTTTTTACCGTTCCGTTAATGTGGATAAAATAAATATTTATTGATAAAAAGCCGTTGGACATGATACTTAAAACTGTGTAAATTTATAAGGCATATCAAGTGCACAATTCGATTAAAAAACCTTTCAATTAACCCTTGTGAAAGGCCATTTGTGGTTATAATTAAATCAAAGGACATTTATTGCATACAAATGTTTTTATTCGGAAATTAAATTTGTGCCATTTCAAGCGTGTCATTGAGAAATAAAAATGCAAAAAGCTTTTCATTAAAAATAGTTCATAAAATGTAGATAAGAAATTTTTAGAAATTGTTCAGTGCTGTGTTTGTGTAAAATCGAACTTCAAAGAGCGGATAGCAATTTCCAGCGGATGACGAGGCGTTAACGTTGCCCTAACTTATGGGTTGCATAAATTTGAGAAAGAATAACGCGTCACCTTCGAAGGCAGACCTAGAGACAAGTGTGTAAAGACTTTAAGGCGGCTGAGCAAAAAATTAATTATAGCTGCTGCGTAAATGTTAATCAGTTGTTAGCCCGAAAATCCCAATCTGCCCCTGCCACGCCACCAAGCCACCACACTCCCACAGTTGCCACAGTCTTTGGCGTTTTCAGCATTGCGTTAAATAGCAGACGAATAAATTTGCATCAAAATGGATGAGAACGGCAAGTACTTTGTGGGAGTAATCATTTCGCCACCCGAGTCCCGAGTCCCGATCCTTTCACATCCCCGGCCCGGTCCGGACCGAAATTCCCTGATTAAAAATATGTATTTCGTTGAGTGTACCGTACTGTGAGTAATAAGCGACAATGGCGTAAATGTCAAGGGGTTAGCCGGGATGCTTGCCCCGCCGAAACGGCTGGTGGCTTTATTGGCCCATAACAAAGTCCCCAAAATGTTGCATATTACTTGCCACATGCTCTGCCCTCGATGTTTTTAGTAGTAACAACCCCCTGCCCTCCCCTAGACCATAAAATAGTTTAATACTCCTAAAGCAAAGTCCGAGGAATTTTCCAAAATATTTTCACACACACACTTTTGCGACTCTTTCAGCCATCCGAGCGGCTATATTCATCCAGAAATGGTATCGCAGGCATCAGGCCCGTCGCGAAATGCAGAGGCGTTGCAACTGGCAGATCTTCCAGAACCTGGAGTATGCCAGCGAACAGGACCAGGCTGAGGTGAGTCAAATTCTAGGCTAAAACCACAGGTGAAGGCGCCGCGAAAGAGCTCGAGACGACGACGACGACGTCAGTCGAGTGCATTTGTAGAGTTTCAAAAGTCGATAGCAATCAACTCAGCCGTGAAACTTTGTCGCAAGTGCAACCTCGTCGAACCATTGTTGACCCACTCTGCTAATTTGTTTTCACTATCCGTGTATTTTTGGTGTGTGTTTTCCCCGCAGCTATATAAATTCTTCAATGACCTCATTAAGCACATGCCCCAGGCGGCGGGCAGAAAGAATCAGTACCAAGGATCGGCACATGGTAAGTAGGGATAAATATGCGTTAGCATGTTCCTCAATTCAAAGTTTTAATTATTGCTTCTTTCAGTTTCTGTGTTGGAGGAAAAGGACGACCTTGTGGAGGAGTTCGGGGATATTGTGAATGCCAAAATTGAGTTGCCAATACGAAAGAACCATATCGATCTCCTGATTGATGTCTTCCGCAAGAAACGGGTAACACAAACGGTTCGAGTAAACCAATTACAGATACTAAATTAGTTTGACTTTCAGGGAAACCGATTGCATCCCAAATATGTGGCACTAATCCTACGAGAGGCTGCCAAATCCCTGAAGCAGCTGCCTAATATTTCACCCGTATCTACGGCTGTTTCCCAACAGGTTACGGTGTGTGGCGATCTTCACGGCAAGTTGGATGATCTTCTTGTGGTGCTACATAAGGTGGGTGTAGCTTCTGTGTCTTGATATAATACAATAAGATTTATTCCGCAGAACGGACTTCCCTCATCTTCCAATCCCTACGTGTTCAATGGCGACTTCGTGGACAGGGGCAAGCGTGGCCTGGAGGTGCTTCTCCTCCTGCTCTCCCTCTATTTGGCCTTTCCTCAGGCCGTATTCCTCAATAGGGGCAACCACGAGGACAGTGTCATGAATGCCCGCTATGGATTTATACGCGAAGTGGAGAGCAAGTATCCTGTAAGTAGTACATCCTTAACTAGGGATTATAATACATTTATAACGCGGCTTTACCCTTTAATGTAGCGAAATCACAAGCGCATACTGGCCTTCATCGACGAAGTCTACCGATGGCTCCCCCTGGGCTCAATTCTCAATAGTCGAGTGCTCATCGTGCACGGAGGTTTCTCGGATAACACCAGCCTGGATCTGATCAAGAGCATTGATAGGGGCAAGGTATGAAAATGAAACATTAAATGAATATACAATTGGTATAAGTTTTAATTTTTTCTCTGCAGTATGTGTCCATTTTGCGGCCACCACTCACAGATGGCGAGCCCCTAGACAAGACCGAGTGGCAGCAGGTAATGCTTGCATATATATATTTCTCCTATATCTAGCATAGTATATAATAACCTTTGGAACTCGCCAGATCTTCGACATTATGTGGAGCGATCCGCAGGCCACGATGGGATGTGTTCCCAACACTCTGCGCGGAGCTGGCGTCTGGTTTGGTCCGGATGTCACCGATAACTTCCTGCAGCGCCACCGGCTCAGCTACGTGATTCGATCCCACGAATGCAAGCCCAATGGCCACGAGTTTATGCATGACAACAAGGTGGGTAATAATCTCAGAATAAACCTCAAGTAATCAATAATTCAAGTTAAACGTGTATATATCTTGCTTTTACTCCGTTTTATTGAGTTTATCTCTGATTATACTTTCGAGCAAAGTTATTCAGCAATAATGACCCCAATTATATATAACATAAGGGTACCCAACTTTGTCCTTCTATGGTAATTAGATAATCAGCTGTCATTTGCCAGTAAACAATTATTTTCCTTACCTAATGCAGCGCGTTTAAATATTCATAATTAACAAATGTGAATTTATGACATGAAGACAGCCACCTCCTGATTAATCCCCTTGTCATTATTTTTGGCGCGTCATGCGGTTGCAATTTACATGCATAGTGAGTTAAGGGTTTAAGTGCAATTGTACGTTTGCTTAATAGCATTGCTGCATTGTAATTGCATTTTATTGATTTTTGAAGGCACCTGCCGGTTGCCAGAATTTCGTGTTACTACGAATCACAGTGAAATTATTATTGTGTTGAAATTACGAAATTAATTAAGCCTTGGTAGATGAAAGGGTTAAAATAATATTGTAAGATGTCTAGAATAATATAAATAATTCGTTACAAATGATAATTTTTAAGATTTAATAAATTATTTGATCGAAGTTCAAATTCCAGCTTTTCATACTTAGACCTCTTTCTTGTATTACAAAATGTGTATTAATATCTATTCTAAAAAAAAATATACATTTAATTTTTAAATGAAGACACAATTGCAGAGAATATTTTAAATGTAAATTCTTGGTCACCTCTTGAATCTAAATTATTTATATATAATTCAAACCTTTCTTCCATTTCATTTACCCAACACTCGCTCCAGATAATTACGATTTTCTCGGCCTCCAACTACTATGCCATTGGATCCAACAAGGGCGCCTATATCCGGCTGAACAACCAGCTGATGCCCCACTTCGTGCAGTACATATCGGCGGCTTCGCAGACGAAGAGGCTGTCGTTCAAGCAGCGCATGGGCATCGTGGAGAGCTCCGCCCTCAAGGAGCTGGCGGTGCGGATGCGCGACCATCGGGACGAGCTGGAGGATGAGTTCAGGAAGTGCGACGCCAAGGACAGTGGCTACATATCCATCTCGAACTGGTGTCTGGTGATGGAGAAGGTTACCAAGTTGGGTCTGCCCTGGCGACTCCTGCGCGATAAGCTGGCCCCGGGCACGGACAGCCAAAAGGTTAACTACTACAGGACACTGGATCTCTTGGACACGGATGTGATTGTGAGTTCATGACTTGAATAAATAAAAATTTTAATTTACTAATTAATAATAACTACTCTTAGTTGGAAGCTGAGGCTGATGGCACTTCGGTAATGGATGCTTTGTATGCCAACAAGGCCAGTTTAGTGGCCATTTTCAACATTATTGATGCGGACAATTCTGGTGAGTCTGCAAAACCCTCAATATATATCAGGATTCTCATTATTGTACATCCTTTTTAGGTGAGATAACCCTGGATGAGTTTGAAACTGCCATTGATTTATTGGTGGCCCACATGCCGGGTGCCTATTCCAAGGCGGAAATGCTGGAGAAGTGCCGCATGATGGACCTGAATGGCGATGGCAAAGTGGATCTGAACGAGTTCCTGGAGGCCTTCAGGCTGAGCGATCTGCACCGGAAGCAGCAGCAGGACGAGAACATACGAAGACGTTCCACGGGCAGACCCGTTGGGGCCAAGCCGGCCTCGGATCCTGTGACTCTGCTGGCGGACAAGATCTCAAAGAACACGTTGGTTGTGGAGCACGACATTGATCCCACGGACTGTGAGGCGAAAGTAATAGATCCCAAGAAGTCGGCATAAGCTGTGAGAGTTATCGAGAAATTAGTAAAACTTTTCTACTTTGGAAATCGTTTTGAAACGTAACCGAGGCTTCTCTATTTGCTCTCACGGCGCATTTAAAGCACATTCTTCACGTTTCTGGAATGCCATTATTTACGAGTGTTAACATTAATGTACATTAATTCTTCCCAGTCAAGATCAAGCAGTTACAATTTACCAAAGATTTAGACAACATTAAAAGAACAAGAAATTATATCAAGATCTCCGCGAAAGCAAACTTACAGACTTCCTAGCAAGTCTACTGGTCATTCCCTTAAGCTTTTGATTTAAATTAATTAATAATATATTACAAATAATATGCACTCCTCTCACAAGCTTTACTCACGTCTAACAGAAGTGTGTGCGTATAATTAAAAGTGTTAAAGAATAACTTATAAATATTGTTGATCATAGAGGACGCTTTATACTAACATT
>VNJV01003194.1:0-19087 GCA_008042635.1 Drosophila nikananu | reverse complement strand
CAGCAGCAGCAACCCGGCGGCGGTCCACAGCAGCAGCAACAGCAGCAGCGCAATGCCAATGGGCAGCAAAACAATCCCAACAATGGCCCTGGCGGCAATGCAGGCAACACGCCGCAGCAGCAACAGCAGCAGCAACAGCAGCAGGCAACAACCACCACGCTGCAGATGAAGCAGACGCAGCAGCTGCACATTAGCCAGCAGGGAGGAGGAGCCCATGGCATTCAGGTGAGTTGAGCAAGCTTAGATATTCTTTTAGAAAAATATGTCCCATGCAAAATGTATAATTTAGTTTTATTAGAAAGGAAAAAGTCTAGAAAAAGTCTACTTAATATATCTTAGATGACAATCATTGTTAATTTGATAAACAAAGATCCTTAACAAGGCTACTTATAGTCTGAATTCTCTGTCAAGAAAGTATCTAAAACTGTACTTGTTATTAAGATAATATCTTAATCTTACTTAGAGGTTCTCTTCTTGCCTCTATAAGGCAGCCCCCTCTCATTTCTTTTATAAAAAGGTTTTAGAATTTATGGGAAACTCCTTAATCCCCTAGCTCATGTTTATATAAAAAAAATGATCTTATAGAAAATATAGGAATTATATGAAATTTTACTACAATAAGAAAGAAGAATGTCTAAGGAAAGTCTGATAGATAGAAGAATATCTATGAAAAGTCTGATAGAACTCTATATGAAAATAAAAATCCTCAACATAGATATATACCATACTATATAGGTTTATGGTCAGAAACCCATTTGTGTTATAAAAATACTGAATCTTAGCCAGAGTTACCCCTAGTTTTCTTCTCATAAAAACGATATTTGTTGTTTATGGGAAACCCTTAGTTAAATATTCTTCTGGTGAAGTAAGACAGTCCCCTGATAGCCCCAGTTAAGGTATATAAACCCTTTTTCGCCAAAAAGGGCAGCCTATAAAGCGGGCAGGACTGTTGCCTAGGATGGAGCTTATCCAATAACATAACGCTACTTAATGCCATTGACACGTATGTAAATTTCCATGCATATTTAAGTTATCAGCGTAACGAAGTCAACAGCTTTTCACGAAAATCCCGACAGCCATAGCAGAGCAGCAACGATGGAAAAGCTCCTAGGGGGTGGCTTTTCCACACACACAATGAGTGAGAACTCAGTTTTGGATTTGCCACTCGAGCATTTCACTCATTTGAATGCCTGTTTTTCTTTTATTTATCTTCTTTTTTTTGGCTTTTTGTGGGGGAAAGGATCATAAATCATGTTGGGCAAACAAGCCCGCTTTTCCCGCTCCCTCTCTCTTTGACTTGGGGAGTTTTCCGCGCTCACTCTCCGCTGCTCTCTGAGAGGCTCTCTCTCTATTTCTCTCTCTCTACCCGTTTAACCCTCGATTTTCCGTTTCCACTCGCTGGCCGAGTTTATCTCTGTCCATTAATTTTACCACACATCTGTTCATAAAATTGCTCGTCGACCTGGCGCTCGGCTTCAGTGAATCCTCGGCAGCCAGCGAGGGTCCTACTGTCCTTCGGCTTCTGCCGCTGTCTCCCCATATTTTCCCCATTTCCACCCACTTTTTACCCGGGTTCCATGTGCGCCATTTTCATTACGTGAGCGACAACTGAACAGCATGGAAAGCGGGGCCAAAGACGATGCCACGACCAGCAAAAAGAAGATTGAACATGGATTGCTATTGCTGTATTTGCCAACCTTTTTTTATTTTGTGCCCACAAATGTTCCTCTTAAAGGACATTTTTTTAGACCTTAACTTAAGGCAAGATGGTTGGCAGACAAGGAAAAATTAGAAAAAACGTCAGAAGCCATAAAAGATTATTCTGGACAAGAGTCGTTTTAAATAGCAGCAGGACAAAAAAAAGCAGGACTGGCAAATAAAATTCATGAAGATTGAGTGGCTTTTTATTTGAAAGTTTACAAGAAAAACTAAAAGGATTATATTTTATTGATAAATATGCAATTTTAATATTATTTAATGATATTTAAAGAAATTCTTATTGATTTTAAAGAATTTGTTTATAGGTTTCTTATAAAAAATAGGCTTTGTAAAGGTTTAATTTCTGTAAAATTATTTGAAAATCGTTACATAGTTTATTATTTTTCATTAACAAAACTTTACTTTAGAGTTTTCTTATAAAAAACTATTTTTAAAGGTAAAAAGGTTTTATTTCTGTAAAATTATTTAAAAATCGTTACAGAATTTATTATTTTCCCTTAACAAAACTCTTTTCTCACCCTTTTTGTTACCAAAACAGAAAAATTCCCACTGAGAACTGTGAGCCTTATTTATTGTGCACTGTTTTTTGGGAGGCAAGTTACTATAAGAAAGTTTTACTGGTAAAATGCACTTTAAATATTATTTTCTTATTTTAAAAGAAATATTCTATGAATAAGAAGCATTTACTTAGAGTTTTCCTATTAAAAACTGTTTCTAAAAGTCAAAACTAGGCAAACATATAAATTGTAAGCTTTGCAACTGTTTAATTTCTGGAAAATCATTAAGAAACGATCACGGTATTTATTATTTTACCTTACCAAAACGCTCGCCCAGTTACCAAAACAGCATTTTACCTCTATTCCTTTGAGCCTTATTTATTGTGCATTCTCTAGTTCTTTTTTTTTATTTTGGCAGCCAACCCCCAAGTGCACGGCCCCATGAACATTTCACTGGCTTCTTCGTAATCACTCATTCATATAGTAAATGCATTCATCACTTCATTGCTCCCAAAAACCCTCTGTTTTTGCACCCCTCTGTCTCCTGGTCTTTTTAGAGGCGGCTTTCCAGGGGAAAAAAAAGAGCCAGTGAATCGCTCACTCTCTCTCCCTCTCACAAAAGCAATATTCCCTGGCCACATGCATCCACATATATCCTTTGGCTATGCCAAAATGCACTAAACCTAACCCATATTCATTATCCGCTCCAAATTGTTTTCCTGTTATTTCGCAGCAGCAACAACATCAAGGGGAGAGCCAACAACAGCATTTCATTTACAAAATGAAAGTGCAAAACTTTTTAAGTTAAGTTTCATGTCGCTGAGTAGTTTTCATCAGAGAACAGCCAAAAAAGCATAAAAGAGAGAGGGAGAGAGAGAGAGAGAGGAGCGGGAAAATGGAAGAATCGCCGTAGCTGAGTGGGGGAATAGAGAGAGTGGACTTGGTTTTTGGGCCTGGTCCGAAAAAAGGGACACGGCAATGGCATTTTGTCCGCTTTTAGCCAGTTACACACAGGGGGAAATTGTGATGGATTTTAGAGGAGAATATAATAAATTTTCAAAGGATCCTATGCGAAAATGTATAATTACATAAAAGAAAAGGGTACAGAGTGCCATGCCATTAAAACTTTAATATAGATTTTTGTCAAAAAGTATTATTCTTGTTTATTTAATGGCAAAATTTCCATTATTTTCAAAGGTTACAGTCACTAATTTGCAATTTTTAAGCAATATCATCGATTAAACATTAATTTCATAGATACGCAACTAGAACCACTTGGGAATTACCAGACAAATCCAGATTTGTTCTTTTATTTAGTTAAAAACTTAAGAGTTTTCTTTACATTTTCTCTAGGTGTCCTGGTTTTGAGCGAATTCAGCTCAAGTTTTGCCATGAATTTCGTTCATGCATTAACCCTCGACTGCCCGAGACTTTTCCCCCCATTCAAACCGGGAAACCCATTTCCCTCCGAACCCTGTGCATAGGAAAATAGTTGGAGCAAGCAAGTAGAGAAAAGCCAAAAAGGAAGGAAAACTGTTTGGAGGAGGCGAAAACTTGTTGACGATTGAGATTGAAATTTTTCGGGGGTTTATTATAATTTTTTTTATTCCAACTGCCCACCAGCCACTCAGCTAGCTTTTCTCTCCCCCTTGGGGTCTAGTTTTCCCACCGCTCCCCCTTTGTGGCAGGTTTTCCTCAACGGAAATGTGGATGCTGCCTGCCTGCCTGCGAATCCTTTGGCTCGCTTATCGGGCCAAGACACAACACGTATACACACTTAAGTCTAACGATATATTTGCATAGGACTCATTAAAAATGCCCCCTTCGAGCCGTTTGGGGGGTTGCAAAAAGCCAAAACAGCATCGGATTCAACGAGTTTTTCCCCGGCTCAATAATATATTTGAAGGGGAGCAGCGGGGGTGACAAAATGTGTGTGTGGAAGCCCCTTAAGTGCAAGAAATGAGCGGGCAAAGTGTAAAATGTACAATAAATATGACAAAGAAAGGTCGCTCGACACCGAAAAGGAAGCGGTGGAATATTCACAATAAATTAAGCGGCGAGCAAAAGAAGAGTGAAAATAATATAGCGCTGAAGTGGAGGAATGTGAAGGAGCAAATGAAATTAAAAAATATATAACTTTTGAGGTTTATTCTTCTAAACAAAAAATATTCTGAGGAAAATGGTAATAGGAGAAAATTTAAATAGAAAATATTCTGTGGAATAAAGAGGAGAGGGAATTTAGGTAAATTTATAGAAAGGAAAGGTGTACAATTTCAAAACATATTTCTAAAGTTCCTTGACATTTAGAGTACCTACAGAATCGTTCATATAAGTTTTACAGCTTTCATTACCCGAATATTTTAATGAGAAAAATAGTCTTTGATCTAAAGTTTAGATTGGCATTTTGAAGTTTTAATACTTTGAAAGTTTGTCTTTAAAACCCCATCACTTACACAACAAAAATAAAGTAGCTTTCATATAAATAAATGCCTTTCAGCATTAGATATTTATTAAATAAAATAAAACATAAACTAAGTTATAACCAAAGCAACCGCGAACAACAAAAGACAACGACTAAAAAAGTTCAATGAATTCCGATGCCAAAAATGTTGGCCATTTTGCATGTCCTGCTCCCTGCATTAACTCGTTAAAATGCCAGCAACCGCGGGGCCACAATGTGTAGTTCTAGCAACCAGCTGAAATTTGTATAAAATACAATAATAAAAAAGGGGGGGGGGCAGTTTGGGGGAGTAGGTGGGAGGCCTGGGCTGGTCGAGGAGAGCGTCATCAAAATGCCAGGACGCGCACAACAGTATGCAGCGGAAATGTGCAAAACGTGAAAATGTGCGGAAATTATACTCGCTCGCTGGCCCGCTCACTCGCTCGCCAGTCCTTCTCGCAGAAAAGAGAGCTACATATAGAGACAGCGAGTGAGTAAAGAGAGCGAGACGGCGGTAGACAGAGGGTCATATCCGATTTTATGACTTGGCCTGGGCGACTTAATGAAGTAACCGGGTTCAAAGCCCAGCCACATGCGACCCAGGCAGGAACAGTAACTTCCACGAACCAAACAAAGCCTCTCCCTATGTCAGTCTCAGCCGTGAACCCTCTTTGATTTGCCCCCGAATAAAACTCCAAAGTCATTTTGTATCAAAAAACAATAAATAATTTATAACCACGCGGCTGAAGGGAACTGAATGAAGCTGAATGAGTCGAAGGAGATCTAGGCAGCATCCAAAGTACATATAATCAAAAAGGCCAGAAGGCAACTGCGCAGGCGTCAAGGCCATAAAAGTAAATCCACCGAAAATTCCGTGGTTTTCCGGGACAGTGTGGGTAATATGTTGTATGTTCTGTAAGGGGAAATGTATTTCTTTAAGGGAAATTATTTAATTTTAATGTAAAAATACTAAAGATACATACCTACAAAATGGTCCAACTTACTTTTAGGAATATTTTCTACTGTTTAAAATATATCTAAATATTATTGCATACTTTTAGACATATTTTTAAAGAGTTTTAAAAACTCTAATGATTTCTTTGTGGGTTTACTCTTATTTTTTCATTAAATCTAACACCAATGTCCATACAGCTCTCCTTTCCGCAATGTATAAATATTTTTAAAGGTTTTAATATATATCTAAACATTATTTTATACTTTTAAACCCATTTTAAAGGGTTTCAAAAACTCTAATAATTTCTTTTGAGGTTGACTCTTCTTTTTTCTAACACCTATTTCCATACAGCTCTTCTGTCAGCACTGTGTTCCCTCTGATAGCTCCTCTCATAACTCGACTTCACTTGGATTATATATATATATATATATATATATATATAGCCCAGGAGTTATGGGGCAGATTCTACATCTGTATAACAGGATTAACCCCTATAAATTCAACTTCCCCGCTCTCTAAGTTCCCCAAACAAACCTATTTATGAGTGAAGAAACTTTTCCGAAAAAGGCAAAAGGAGCAACAAAGAAAGCGGCTTGGAAAATTCTTGTTTGCCGGCTCTTTCATAATTCAACGAATTTTCCGCCTGTTGTTTTTTTGGAGGCGCATCCCAGTTTTTCGGTTACTAGTGATTTCAGTTTTGTTTTTATGTATGTTTTCTTTTTTTTTTTTGTTGTGCCTCCGCCTTGGCCCATTACGTAACGCATTTGATGCTCTCAAAGGTCACATTATTTACCTTTTATATTCCCATTCGTGTCAGTTTCAGGGGGATTTTTCCAAGGAGGTTTCCTGCGGAAAGCAGCATCGAAATGTAGCTATCTCTCTCTCTGTCTTAGGAAAGTTTGGTAATATTTTCATTTTGTTTTTCGGCGCCGCTGACTTTGCGTTTCAATCAATTTTCAGGTGTCGACGACGACGACGGCGTTGAAAGTTGATAAACTTTGACGTTTGTTTATAGCTTAAGTGGTTTTTTGCTAGAGTTTTTGAAGATGTGTGAAAATTAATAAAGAGTTAGTCCTGACAATTTCCCTGTAAGTTTCCCGATTTTAGCCTGCTTTTCAATTATAGTTCTCAGCGAGACTTTTGGGGTGGGATTAGCTGGTGGAGCTTATGGCAGCAATATCAATCAGTTTATTCACACATCCAGCAGCATTTAGCTGGGCTTTGGCTTATTTTCTATCATTTTCCGCATTAGGGTGGGTGGAAAATCTCCCCCCGCCCCGACAAGTGCTGATTGCTACCTGGCCGTATGCCCAGCATTTCCCTGCGGCGTTTCCCTGTAGCTTTTCCCTGGCTGCTGGCATAAAATGTAATATTTGCGCGTGTTCTTAGTCCCTTTGATATCTATATAGATATAGATATATACTTATATATATGTATATCTGGTGTATATATATATGTGGGGTTGTCGTGATTATTATGCCATGTAATCCGCTTCATATAACACCGAGACGAGCGAAAGACATGGCGGCAGCCAGGAATGCGTAAGCAAGTGGCAAGTGGCAAGTGCTTTTAATACTTTCACCTCCTTGGGGGCATCACACGGAGAGAGTGGGATGGGAGTAGGGTGATATGTATGTATAAATATTTCAGTTTTTAATCTATTTTAATGGAAATTATTATTCGCGAAGAAGCTTGAAAGTTGTGCCAGCTACTGGTTTTGCATTTTATTTGCTATAATTCGCTTTTCGCCACTTGCTATTCAGCGTTTCTCTTGCTCCTTTCGCTCGCTAAGTTTAATTTTTCTAATCTCGGGGAAAAGCAAATCCTGCTTGGCGAACCCTGGAAAGTATGCTATGCTCCTTGTGCGTTGTGCAAACAGCTCACGTCGCATATTTATAGGCTGCCAGGGCATAAAAAGCGTTACCAACTGAAGCCCAGGCTTGCCAAAAAGATTTACAAAATGTTTTCCGCTTATATATAAATATATATGTATATATTTGTTGTATTTTTTTTGCGGGGTTTATTTGGATTGGCTTTGGTAAAAAACTTTCGTTTTAGGTTTTAGGCTAGTCCAAAGTTCCGTTTGTTATCAACAAATGCAGCAAGGCAGTCCTTTCCTTGGTATTCAAATTAGTTTTTAGCCAAAAGGAAAGCACAGCGAGACACACACAAGGTTGACATTCATATCAAAAGCAAAGTATTTGCACAATTTGTTTAAATTTCACACAAACACACACACACTGTGTTTCTCTGTTTTCAGAGATGTAAAATAATGCAAAGTGTAAAAACCCAGGAGAAGAAAACGAGCCAAAGCCGAGGCAGACACGAGTCCTGGTCAAGTGTAAATTGCAGTGAGGATGGAATGGTGGGTTAAAGGGTTAAGAAAAGGAGTTATGGTAGAGGGATAGGGGTACAAGGCTTAAGGGCACACTGGACATGCTCTAACAATTGAAATTCCATTAAATTTTGTTGCTCTGGTCACACGCAAAATAATTTCCATGGACATTTGCCAGTCAAGAGGGTTTCGCCCCTCGTTGACAACCCAACTCATTTCATTAACTGCCCAAACAGAACGCACAATCTGTTGCCAGTATACCGCACGCACATAGATACACACATAGATATATACATATATATATATATATATATACCAAAAGGACATGCCATATATATTCCCGGTCATAAATATGTCTGCCCTGGTAACAACACCTTGGGCTCTCACTCCCTTACTCCGCTCCGAAAAACACCCATTGCAGAAACGTTTTGCCCGGCCACTTTATCAAATTAATTACTTTGCCAACAACCGGGATGAAGGACTCGTTGTAAGGGTGGCGGGTGTATGAGATGCAGTGGGTGGTGACCCCCATCATCGGGGCGCCGCCTGCCTTGCCGGAGAGGTCAAGTGGTCAGAAAAGTTGTGTTGTTGCTGTTCACTTACATTTGCCACACTTTTACGGTCATAACACAAAACACTATTGCAAAATATAATAACAGAAAAAGTGTGTTGGGCAAATCAAAAGGAATTATGGAATTGTGAAACCCATAAACAAGAGGAAACAATATGTTTTTTAATGAGGTAAATGCACTTTACATTAACTGACAAAGGGGCGTAGAACCATAGGAAAATTTTAGAAAGGGTATATAAAAGAATTCCTAAGGACTTTGTTTCTTAAAAGTAACAGTTTTTCTTTATAACAATTTTATAAATAAAGGATATCTTCTCTTAGGTTAAATAAATAGTTTTATGTACAATATATTTTTGTAATTCTTAATAAAAAGTATCTAGAAAAGGATTTTGTTAAAGCAAATGTATCTAATAACGAATTTCATAAAAACAAAATAATCTAGAACAGAATTCTTTTGAAAACAAAGCCCAACGAACATAAGAAAACCCCTATCATTTAATTTTTAATAAATACAAAGAAAGTAT
The DNA here is from genome assembly GCA_008042635.1 of Drosophila nikananu. NCBI lineage: Eukaryota > Metazoa > Arthropoda > Insecta > Diptera > Drosophilidae > Drosophila > Drosophila nikananu. Next base: position 10,046 of record VNJV01003194.1, on the reverse strand, counting down.
CTTAAAAAGGATTTAATGATAGAATATATATCTAAGTCCGAATTTCATTAAAACAAAATAATCTAGAAAAGAATTCTTTTGAAAACAAAGCTTACTAAATTAAGAGATCCATCAGTAATTTGGCACTGATGACGACCTCTCGGCAATGCCACAAACAGCTGACTTTGACAGGATCTGTTCCACTCAAACTGAAATAAACCCACAATTGACGTCAATTAAAAGACTTCTCCAATATAAATCAAGAAAAAAAGAATCCTAATCAGGTTCTTCTCGACTCTCCTCCAAAATGCAACCTTCTCAGATACTTGTATTCCTTAAAATAGCAAATGCCCTGGCTGACGTCACTTTGAAAATATTTTTAAATATAGACCGCAGGGAAAAAGTTGTCTCCTCAAAAAAGGGGGGAAAATCAATATAATGTAGACGCGAATAACACAGGCAACCAGTGTCACGCTAAATAATAAAGTAATTTTAGTTTTGTTTGGTTTCTCACTCCTTTAATATGGAAATTTGTATATCTGGGGAGTGTGGAGGTATTCTCTTTTATTAGAACCCTTTGAAGAGCAAAGACTTGCGGCCCACGTGGCGTATGAGTGATTTCATATTGTCTAAACTCCGCAAATTCATTTGATCTTCCAGGTAACGTGGTGGGCGTGGCTGCGGTGCGTGTCTAATGCTCGTCACTTGCAAACTCGACGAGCCAAAGTAATTGAAAATGTAAATGGCTGAGGTTAGTGGCAGAGAGTGGAAAATGGAGAGAGCCGTGGAGGATGTGAAAATTGTGTGTGTGGAAAATGCCAGTGAAACACAAGGGCAACAAAAAATTAAAATAAATAGAGTTGATGGCAGCTTTTAATGTCCTTTTTTTGGGGGGGAAACGAAACCTTTTTCAAGCCTAAAAAAACTAAAAGCTCTTATAATTATTAAAGGTTAATTATGCATTAATATTATTAATTAACCTAAACAATAAGCAATCAGATTTATCCTGGAAGTTGTATATTTTATGTTTCGTTTTCCACTTGTGATTGTGGCTGAAAAATCAATGCCGAAATAAATGCATTGAATTTAGCTGAAAATGCGTAACAAATTTCCCATGCAGGTGAACCTAATAGGAGAGGGGGAGGAAAATCGTCCGGAAAATGGGCAGAAACTAGGAAAGGGGAGTACCAGGCCATCGCCTGGATAATTCTGCCAAATTTGCAGCTTTGCCTTTTGTGTTTGTTGTTTGCATTTTGTGTCGTCCTCTATTTGCCAAAGTGTGTATAGCTGAATGTGTATCTGTGTTGTGTCTAGGTGTGTGTGTGTGTGTAAATAAAATTAACGAATGTTGAACTTTCTGCTGACAAAGTTCCGGCACATGCATACGCAAATATGTTGCAGAAATTTTTACCAAAGAGCAATTGATTCTCGATTTATCGAAAACGAGAGGAAATCCGGTAAATGTATTCCTATTTTAGGTGAAATGTTAGTTTAAAGGTTTTAAATGAGAGAGATTTTAGTAAAATATTTCGGATAAATTTACAAATTTTATTAAGTTTATAAGAGCTGGGGCTAAATTGTTAAATGTTTACATTTATTATGTAAATATTTTAAGCAAAAAATCATAGGGGTGTTAAAAACCCTTGAAATTTGTCTAAAAGAACGCAATATAATTTTTTAAATACCCAGGCACTGTGTAAAAATGTATTAAATATACAATAGTTATCATTAAGCTTTAGATTTTTAATTTTTAAAATTAATGTATTAGTTAGAATGCTTCAAAAACCATTGAGGTTTTTTTAAATCCTTTAAAATGGGTCTAAAAGTGTGCTATGGAATTTTTTAGGCATCCAAACACCACAAGTTCACCATGTAGCCTACTTTTGGACACCTTTTCAGGGGGTTATCCCTGCACAAATTACAATTGTATTACAATTAAATGGTTGCCTGCATTATTTAAATTTAAAAAATTTAGTAAACCTACAAGGGGCTTCTTCAGCAATTTGTTTTCTTGTTTTCCCTACCTTAAATTCGTAAAACTGATTATTTAAAGTGTCTTTAAATGTTGTCTTTAAATGCCAAAGGTATCTTCTTTAAAAGCTTCGAATTTCTGGAAGTAAATCTGGTCTCTTCCGTGTTTGCCTACCTTAATTCCTAAAACTGATTACTTACTTAATGTGTCTTTAAATTTTGTTTATAAATGCCAAAAGTATCTTCTTTAAAAGCTTCGAATTTGCTCTCTTCCGTGTTTTAGATTATAATCTTTCTTATAATTTTTGTTGTGGAACCTTGTCACGTTCCGTCTTTATTTCCCCCCATCACGGGCTGAGTCAGAGAAGCGCGCGCGCTCGTTTCTTCAGGGCGTTTTTATTTGCAACTCATAGATGCATTCGCCAAATAAAAAAAGAAGAAAGAAAAAGAGAGAGGAGAATCGTAGAATCGTTGAATCGCAAAATCGCAGCGGCCAGAATTCTTCTCAATGCTATTTTCATGTTGATCGTGCGCCGTGCCTTTTGCTTTGTTCAACTTGCAGCTGCTTTTATCTATCAGATGCCACCCCGGTGAGTCATCGGCAGAAATCTGCTTGATTTTCCGGCTCGTTCTCTCGGTCTCCCTTATCGTTTCGAGATAAGCACCATAAAAGTTGCAGACAGACTGAAAACTGTGATCTCATCAGAGATCTCGTTGCAGCAGCAGCAGCAGCTCGTTAATGCTCGTTAATGCAGGAAGCGATCGTGTGATTATGATTGGGGATCAGCTCGATCGATCGTATAATAATGATCGCCTCCATTATCCAGAGCAATTACGGGGAGATATCAAATATTGGCCGAGGGAGCACGCAAAATATTTACACTAATTAGCTTGCAGTTTCTCCACGGTTCAGTACACTCAGCACAACAAAGCGATTTGAAAATTCCCCATTAAAGTGGAATTACAAATGCAATGGCAAATTAAATTTAATTTAAAATGCCATCAAGGCAAAGCAAAAATACTTTTTGATTTTTCTTGTTATGCTTTTAATTGTTGGGGAAACAATTAAAAAGAAATAAAAAATGGAATCTGCAGCAAAACATAAATCTGGGTAATGAAATCATTGCCAGATTAGGTTCTCTATATCAATATGTCTCTTCTGATATTTATAGAAATTTGTCGAATATCATTTGGCCCGCAGGAATTTCTGGGAAACTTGGCCATAAATTAATTAACTTTTATTTTAGTCATGTTTTGGCGGCGAATTTATGTTTGTTTTTAAGCTTGTCTGATGGAAATAATAAATACTCTTGATATGCTTTATTTAATTATAAAACAAAACTAGCATTTGGATTTCTTAAAGATTATAAATTAATTAAAGGGGAATTTGGGAATGTTTTATGCATATAATAAATGTGTTTAAATTAGAAAATTTATTTATTTATTTTGTAAGCCAAAAGGTTTTTTTCTTATATTTCCTTGAATTGTTTAGTAAGTTAAATGTTTGTTTTGTTGTCTATCTTGTTTTGATTTTTCCCTTAAAACTCTTTGTTAAGTTCATTGAACTTCTATACCAAAACTTACCTTAACCCCTTTGGTAAATTGTATTAAATTCTCACAGAAAGTAGGCTTTCGTTGGAAAAGCCAGAGCTGAGCAGCTGAAAGCCCCCATTTTCTCGACCACGTAAACTTTTTGACAGACGATCCATTAAAATGTTTTTCATAAATTGTCCACAGGTGTGCCTGAGCGTTGCATGCCCCTTCTCATCCCTCTCTATATATATAATATGTAAAAAAATATATACACCCTCCTATATATAGTAAGATGCCTTTGTGTATCGGCAAAAACCCCTTTGAAATGAAGCCAACAAATTGAACCAAAGGCATATCCATCGCCCAATAATTTTGAGCGAGCCCCACGGCTCCAATTTACCCGGGATTCCGAAACCCTCCGCCTCCTGTGCACCACCCACCGTGTGACCCACATGACATATGCATGTAGTGCAGCTCCACCAGGCCACCACCCTGGCCACCCACCAAAAACTACGCCCATTTATATGCATTTGCGGAGGCCTCATGGCCATTTATGCCAAAATTTAATTTATAATTATTGCAAGTTTAATTTATGATCATTGACATGCTGCAGCAGCCGAAATACACACATCCCTTTTACACTGAAACTGCAGAACAGAACAGGTCTAATGTTTAGGGAAATGGTTTAAAAAATAGAATAAGGTTAAGGGAAAAACTTAAAAGTAATTTACATTTTTTAGAACATATTTAAAAACTGACTTAAACCGAAACTGCAGGAAAAAAATAGTGTAGAATAACTCTATTGTTTAGGAAAATTGTTTAATAAATAAAATAAGGCTAAGAGAAAAAATTAGAAAAAAAAAAATTAAAAAATTAAAAATTATTAAAACTCATTAAAAAAATTAGAAAATAATTAAAAACTGACTAAAACTAAAGATGCAGGTTAAATTGTGTTTATTGTTCGAGGAAATTTGTAAAGAAAATTATAAGGCTAAGAAAAAATACTAAGTACCTTAAAAAGTAATTAAAATTGTTTATAAAATATTTTAAAACTGACTTGAAATAGGTCTTTATGTTTTTAAAAACAGAGTTCAAAGAATTAATTACACAAAGAAATAAGAAAAGAAATCTTAGAGACTGAGATTAATTGTACGCCAAAAATGTTTAAAATCGTTTAGAAAATGTATAGAAATTTGCTAGAAATGGTAAAGCACAATTTTTAATATTTACAAAATAACAAAAGATGAAAATAAATGTTAGGGAATGTGTTTTACAAAGAACACAATTTTTACAAATCTTTATAAAGATACAAAAATAGGTTATCTTATATTTTTGTTTATATTAAATCTTTTTTACACCAAAAACTTATCAAAATAGTTTTAGAAACATTTCTAAGAGTTTTTAAGTTCTCTGATTATATTTTTAGCTCTAAAAAAAACTCCTAAAAATATCCAAATTTGAATGGAAAAATCAGCTAGCTAGGCAACCCTACTGTGAACAAGGGAAACATGGCCAGAAGGCGGCGGGTGGCGGCTTTTGTATCTATTCCTCGACTCTCTCCGCGCTGCAGATTGTTGGGCATTGTGTGCAAACTGCAACTGTTTCAAAAGTTGCCCGCTCCCGTCTGCTCCCCCGGGAAAACCCAGAGACCCGTCCTTTGGGTGGCAGTCGGAAAATGGTTGGAAAATGAAAGAGGTATGAGGAGGCGTAACTCACCGCTTGCCGCGCTGAAAGTTGGCTGATATGTCGGCATCAACAATGATGATGATGACGGGCATGTGGGATGTGTGGATCTGGATGAAGGGGAAGGATATGTGGGGATGCAAGCTGGACCCATTGTTTCCGGGAGAAACCAGGGTGAGGGTGAAAGTTATACTATATCCCAGCCCAGGAGAATTTGCAGAACGTTAAGGATAAAGGCTTGGCCTGGCCTGCATCTCGGAATGCCAAGTGTGTGCGTTGCAGCCAGATATTTGCCACCGAAAGTGAGCATAATTACGGCTAATTGAACGGCAAAAGGTCAATTGTGTTTGCCTCATTTGGCTAAGACATACTTTTTGGTAGCTTAAAGCGATAAATAGAGGAACAAGGGAAGGGAATATAGGTGAAATATTAGCTGAGAAAGTACTTGTCTTTGTCTTTAGAGAAGTAAGAGAAGCACTTCTTAGTTAGTTAGTTACTTAGTTACTACTAATTTAGGTGGCAAATCCATCTCTTACTTACCTACTTGTACTTCTAATTTAGTTGCCAAATACATCTCTTATCTACTTCTAATTTAGTTGCCAAATCCATTTCTTTTTTATTTTTAAGCAGAATCAACTTCCAGCTTAAAATTCATTTGTGATTAGCTTTAAGCCATTTCAAACAAGTTCCTTTAAATTGCATTTTCCATCCACCTAAATCATATTATGAGCTGAGCTCTGTGTGTGTTTTGCTGCTTGTCGCCGGCAATTAAAAATCAAATTCGCTTTTCCAAATGAGATTTCCCATCGCCTCGGCGTTGTCGTTGTCATAATTTCGTTAAATAACGCAGCGCGGACACCTCATTGGATGGGATGGCAAGAGGAGTTTTCCACAGAACAGCAGCAGATTGGGAAATGTGGCAGCAGCTAGTTTATGTCACACAAATATCCAATGACAGACACCCAGCGGGTGGAATTCCCTTGGCTTCATTTTTGGATTTTTTGGCTTCGCTGCCAAAATATACGGCGGAAAAAAGAAACAGAACAGAAAACTGAAAATATGGCATAAGAAAAGCAAAAAAAAAGGAAAAAGGGCGAAACTAAAGCGCAGACTAAATCATGTTTGGGGCGTTTGTAAGTGGGCGTTGGGCTGGGCGTGGCCTCTTTGCTAATTTCATTGACTCTTCAGTTGCTTTTTCTGTTCTGTTTTTTTTTTTTGTATTTGTATTTGGTTTGCTGCCAAAATGCACTAAGTGGGTGGTTTTTATGGGCTTCATGAGTTACTTTAGCGCCAATGCAATGCAGTTCCTATTTGAATTCTTTAAATTGGTGGAGGTTTAAGGAAGGTTTTTACTTTACTAAAATATGAAATATTAAATATTAAATATTCTTAATAAATAAATAAAGTAAAAAAGTATGAAGTTCTGGTTTAAAAAGGTTAAATAGAAAAAGGTTCTTAAGGATTGTCTCTCTCTTATTCAGTGGCTGAAAAGTAGGCTCTTGATTTTAAAAGATATTCGACAGAATATTATTTATAGGGGTCTTCAGACTTTAGATATTATTTAAAAATACATACTATTGCATAAAATATATATGTATTTTAATTTAAATAAATTTTTAAACCAAAAAAAAAGCTTATATAAATCATATTTAACATAGCTATGAGCTTGTTTTTTGTTCTAAATAACAAACCTTGATAAATATGTAGAGTACCCTTTGCTAAAAGAGATTGTTTCACCTTGAGACCACTTTAATTATAGTTTTGCTTAGGCAATTTCCAACTCCCCCACTGTGTCTAATTCTACTTACAATAATAATTAATCAGAAAAACCTTTTGTTGAGATTTTTCGCACCTGCTTTTTGTGGCGTGGGTTTCCCTTGGTCTGGCAAGTTTTTCAATTACCTTAAGTGCAGGGCCCGTCAGCAAGGTGGGCAACAAGTTTTGTCTTGCTTTCTGGGGGTACAGTTGTGCCTGGTCAGCCCAAGTTGGAAATGAAGACAGTGCCTGCCGTCAGGATGTGTGAGGGAGGGGATACAAATATACAAAAAAAAAAGAAAAAGGGGACCACAGTTCCTTGTGGAGTTTAATGTTTCTTCGTTTTGTATCTTTGTTTTGTCTTTTTGTTTTTCTTTTCTGCACAACTCCACACACGCACATGCATGCAGGCCACCACCTAGGACATAGTCACATATATCATTGTCAAGTCTATATGCAAGGCATCCCCCCCCCACACATCCTTACAGGCTCCCTTCCAGCTCTCCACTGGAATATCATTCCCTTGACAGCGCGTGGGGCGTGCGGCAATCTTTTTGGCTTGTCAAATGCGCATTTCCTGCTTAGAGTCCTTGCTGATGCCGATGCCTCTAAGTGCACTTTGCAAAAAAAGTACCAACTAAAACGCGCTGAAATTTTAGCTAAACTTTCTTGCTGCTGGAAAATTTTCTTTCAAAAACAAAGCCTAGGAAATGGTTTGTAAAAAGGACCTTATAAGTTTATCCATTTAGTCACCCCTTTTTTTCTGCCAGTGCTTGGTATGTATCTGCTTTTGTGTGAGTGTATCTGTATCTGTGTTTGTCTCCAGCGCAATCAATATGGCGGCGCTGGGGTAATAGCGGCAGGATTTACGCGCTCGTGCGGCGTCTCCACAAGCTTCCTGCCCCCTGACTCCTCCTTTGAGTCCTGGCCAGGCCTGCTCTCCCACTTACATGACCGCCAAGCCGTCGTCAGCTACGTCCTCGTCCTCGTCCTCGCCGGCGTCCTCCTCCTCGTCCTTGTCCCCGTCAGTTACCTTTAAACTTTTCTTTTTTATTGATATTTTATGTATTAGTGGGTGGGTGTGCGTGTGCTTAGTCTTTTATCTTTTTTATATGAGAGCTGCTGTAATGATTTGTTTTATGAACTTGTTACTGGCTTCAAACCGACGCAGCCAATCGATGTTTAACCCAAAGCCCATCGACTTCATTTTGGCCAAGGAATTTATGGGTAACAAGAAGAGAAGGCGAAGGTCTCAAAGAGATGCCAAGGCTTATAAAACCCACAAGTTATTTAGCCTGACAAAAATAAAGAAGTCAAAAATGTACTCTAACTTTTAGGGATACAGGTTTATGGAAGTTCAATATAAATATATTTCTTTAAATTAAATTAAACAAAACTAAAAGCCTAAATTAAATTACTTTCTATTTAAAAACTTGCGTCTTTAAGAGCTTTATGTAAACACACATATCATTCCCTAAAAACCATATACCATATACCATTTTCCTCTGCTCCTTTTTTCGCACAACTCACCTTTGGATCCTGCGAGGCAGGCTCATGATTTATGGCCCAACACTCATCGAACGATGGAAGGGAAGGGTGCGGGGGTGGGTATAGAGTGCTGTGGGGGGGCAGGTGTTATTTAGTGGGTGGTGTTGCGCCGGGAAGGTTACTTCGCCGCCACACAGCCCAATGCCAAAGCCAAGGCACTAAACTTCAATTAGCCCCGGCGAGAGTCCATGACTTTTAATCAGCGTGCTTTACGCCTCGCTCACTCTCTCTCTCCCGCACGCGAATGAAAATGGAAATGAAAATGCGTGGAGCTGCAGAAAACACACAATAAATTAAACCAACAAGCAATTACAGAAACAGCAACAACCAGGAGCAGCAGGAGAAGAAGCAATCAAACACAGGAGCTAAGAGGATGGATTGAGGAATGGGAAATACCCTGTAAATAGTCATGTTTGAATATAGGAAATATTATAAATACGCAGGAAAAGTGGGAAATACCCTATAAATCTTCACGTTTAAATATAGAAAATACTATATATACGCAGGAAATAGATTTTGAATAAGTCTAGGGAAAGTCTTGACAAGTCTTAACAAGTCTTGACAAGTCCTGACAAGTCCTAACAAGTCTTGATAAGCCTTGAAGCCTGGGAACACCTTGATAGGCTTCTTTAAAATATTTTAAATTTCAAGTATACCATAGTAAAATTATAAATATATTCTTTCTACTTAAGTGGAAACGTATTTCCTCTCAAAAAACTGTATTTAGTATTTAGTCTTTTTTATATATTTTCCCCAATTAATGGGTGAGTTAAAAACAAAGGCCACCCCGAAAGAGTTGCTTAGTTGCTGGTTAGTTCCTTGCTCCCTGGTTTGTTTGCTGCTATTTCTGCTGTGGCTCCTGCTCCTGATACTCCTCTTACTCCTGCTGCAGTTCCAGATTTTCCTCTTACTCCCACTCCCACCTATGGTCACACATGACATGGCGACAGACTGAAAAACCCGCACCCTTCAAAGCGAAGGTTAAAGGAAAATCAGCGTGGCATTTCCCACCATGCACAGTGGAGCCAAAGCCCCAGGAAAATTACCACCAAGAGCCTAGCTAGTGGCTTTGAACTTCGAAGTTCGTAACCAGGGTGCTCAGTGTGCTGTCCAGTGGCAGGATTTATTTGCTCTCCGCCGGAAGTCGAGTGTGAGTTTTGCCGGCGAGTGGTTCCGAGGGCATATTGGGTGGGTTTCGCGGCCGAAGGATGCCCAGGATGTTGGCATTGAAGTAGTAACCAGGGTCGATCGGTGTCCTCTGCTCATTTTGCATGTCGCTTTTCGGGGGAAAGAATGAGTCGCCGGCCCATTACAATAACAAATGAATGGCAAATTTTGGCCTGCTGAGTGCGGGGGAACCCCCTGCAGACAGACGCAGCCAAGTAGACTATGAAAAAGTGCCGAAAGATTTATGCCTGCCACCCCTCTGGCTTCTTCCTCCTCATTCTCACTCTGTGTTTGTTTGTGCTTGGCAGTCAATGCGGATTTGAAAGCCATCCTTGGCGATAATAAGCTTGAGAGCCCACCCAAAGTCATCCCACCCACACACATCGAGCTGACAGCAAATGAGACAGCTG
>VNJV01003179.1:0-16475 GCA_008042635.1 Drosophila nikananu | reverse complement strand
TTCCTCATTTTTTCCACCCAGTTTTCCCCCGGTTTTGTGGCACATTGACATCCATATATACTTGTATATTCGTTTGATGTGCAACAGTTTGCATTTGTTGTACACATTTTTCATTGCTTAACTCACGAGCCCTTAAATTGTGTTATTAAAAAAATTTCATTAAGAGCATTACACAATTTAATGACAGCAACAAATTGCAGCCTCAAAAACCGATAGATGGAGAGGGAAAACATTTTTTCGCTTCCGCTAAGGCTTTGGTTCTCCCAGATTTCTTTTATTTTTAATCTGAAAGTCAAGGCAAACTTGGCAACTGTTGCCAAAATGAGCAGGAGCTGAAGCAGGAGCAGGGACAGTAGCTGGGGTGGCATATCCTTGCAAACTTGACAACCGGAGCGAAGGCGAATCAAAGAAAAATTTGCTGATTTTCATATCAGAAAAAAATTGCCATCGTTGGCACAAAAAATCGTTCGCCATTTGCATTGGCAGCTCCCTGCTCCCTGCTCCCTACACCCTCAATATCCTTCACTGGCACTCTATTGAATGAGAAGTGCAAATATAGTATCTCCTACTCCCTTGCTCTCCATTCCCCATTCTATCTGATTTTATTGATATTGTGCATAAATTAACTTTATAAAGTTTTTTGAATTGAATCAGCAACGAGTTGCACTTTTGAACGCTACCCACACACACTAAGCCAAGTGGGCGGTGCTGTGGGCTATAGACCTCTTCAAAAGTCCTTCTGAATATAGATATAAGGGTTGCCTGACACAGAACTCAAACATCAGACGAATGCCTTTTAATAGCCAGCAGATATAGACGCATTTAGCTCGGATAAGTGGCAGTTACAGATACTTGTGCTTGTAGATACTTAAAGAGCGGCCAAGATTATGATAAAATAACTTTAAAGAATTAGGAACCAATTAAATAAATATGTAAATATTATTTAAACAGCGTAAATTGTTTATTTTCCTTTCATTTATATTGAGTGAATGAATAATTACGACTGCCTGAACCCCTTTTGAATCTATTTAAGTCTCTGCAACTCTGCAGTTACATCCTAAAGATGCATTACTCCAACTCATGAATATGGAGAGTTGATTACAATGGGGGTACTTCAATATATTTTTCAGCATTCCGATTTTATTCACCCCATCGATCCGTGTATTATATGCACATTGTGTAGCTTAATGGAACTGAAATTGATTTACGAAAACACTTCAAACGGCTCAAGTCCAATTTCGATTGCATTTGGTTGGTGCATTGGGTAGACGTGAGGTCGTCAGCACCACAGCACCGCAGACCCACCGCCCCACCATCACCCACTGTCTCGCAGCAGCATATGGGCACACCCCCTCTTAACCCTGTACGATCCGCGTCCCTATATCGTCCTTTGGGCATAAACGGTGCAGTGCAAATGCCAAGCAGAGTCGATATAAATTCATTTATTCATGAGCTCGAACCAGGAAATGAATGGGGGGCCACCTGCCGCCCACTCACTACCAGTTGTGAATATGTCTCCACCAAGAAAAATGAATATAAATTTGTAACTAGATTAAAGTAGGGAAGAGAATTTGTATATTTTCTTAGGGATTGTTAAATAATTCGCCAAAGGTGGAAATATTAATAGTCTTTTATATATCAAAATATTTTTAATTCAAACAAAAATAGAGAGAATTGAATTTGATTTTATATTCTTCATTAAATATGTAATTCATTTGATATTATTTTATATTTACCATAAACTTTCAAGCAAGTCTGATAGTTATTTACCGTATACAAGTCTAAATGAGGCTGTAAGTATGTATACTTGATTGTCTTCTGCAATAATTTTCTGAACGATTCAAACGATCTCACATTTGAATCTTCAACCTTTGGCTTAGAAATTATGAGTTATGAGGCCGAAAAGTTGCCAAAACTGAACCCCCCAAAGAGGCTGGCATACAATGCAAGCCCCCTGCTTTTCCCCCACATTTTCTTTTCTAACATAACGCAAGTGCCTGAACGTGTTTGCCCGAACTTAAATTGTGCGCATTATTGGCAGAGTGCACTCAAATGCACTCACTCGCTCCCACTCACTGGCTCGCTGCATAAATTTGCGCCGAAAACCGTTTAAACAAGATATGGCCAAAAGGGAGGAGGCGTGGCCAAAGGAGAGGCGTCAAGTCTCGGCAATCGCTGCAAATGCATGCGAATACAAGTGCCTCGCTGCACACAAATAGCAAAGAAACACACTGCCATGCACACACACACTCGCCGTCTCCATCATTTCTATTCACAGCAGACGCTCAACTTTCACTTTGAATTTGCCAAGTTTGTGGCCCCCTCCAACTCCCTCCCTCCCGCCTTTCCTGCGTCCTTGTCGATTTTGAAAAGTCCTCTTTGGCGTTGCCTTTGCACGGCTCTGCCTCGCCTTTGATTTTAAAGATTTATCGTGTTTTCCGTAGCACACTTATGTGCGCCATTTGCATATTAATGGGACAGCTGCTACGCAGATGACAGCATTCATAGGCGCTGGCTAACAACTTAACCCCTTAAATACACCTCTTAAATGGCAAATGGAAAAGGAGGGAATACTGCTGCCAAGGAGTTGTGATAATGTACGGTAGTATCTGTAGAAGAAATACGACTGGGATGAATGATAAAACATACAATTGGTCAGGGTTACTTTAGTAATTGAATTAGTAGGTTGAATTTCCTGATGTGTCATTAAAGAAACTTCCTTAATGATATAAAATATATAATTAATTAACAATTTTATCAACTAAACAAATTAAAACATCGACTTCTTAACTTAAAATAAACCTTTTCTAAAGGTTCCCTGAAAATCTGTATACTTTCCACTTTTCCTTTTTCTACACAAACTTACTGACGCACTTTTGCCATCGTTGAGCAGATTATCAATAATTCCAATTGCGAATCTTTGAAACTCAATGGTTACCATGCCTCTGCCAGAAATCTCCAAGGGATTGTTGTGGTCAAAATGTCAAGTGGAAACTCTTGAGCTTAATAAGAATACAAAAAATATGAAAAATTGTGTACAGCTTGGTGACCGCAATCTACACAATTGATATACAAACAGACTGTACATATAGCATATATGCTCATATTTGTCACAACATTCCCAACTCGTCGTCAGTGTTGTTGTCCCCATTTCAGATCCTGCACAAATTCAATTGAATCAAGTCATTTTTATTTGTTTGGCAACTTGTAGACATACACAACGGCGAACGAGAGCAGCAACGAATCAAATTCTGTGAAAAGGGTTTCCCCCCTCAAAACTTGTCAGCAATATGTCCTGCGAAATATCCGTGTGTGTTGGTTGTGACAGGCAGAAACTGCTGTTGAGCAGTCAGTCAGTCAGTGGAGGACTTGCATTGGTCCCATAATAGCCGATATTAAATGCACTCCGAAGTGGGGCCCTGGCCAGGACAATGGAAATGATTGAATTGCCATATTGCAACCATGTGGCAAAGTGTAGCCCCAGGCCAATAGTTCTGGTTCTGCTTTTTTTGTACAGGAACAGGAAATCTAATCAAATCACTCAGTGGAGGGTCTAATAAAAACGAAAACTCAACTATGGCTTGTCAATTTATGGCATAAAAATGATAAGGAAATGATTAAGTGGTGGCTATTTTCTAAAGCAGCTCAATATACTTATTTTTCAACTCTCAACTGCTCACTGAAATAATTATATATCCTTTTCTACCTTGCAGTTCTGGAGCCGGCGTTTCCCATGCGCGATGTGACCATAAATCGCAATGTCGATGCTCATAAACAGTACGATGTCCTTGGCGAGGTGGGACGGTGAGTACTATCCTTGATCCTGGATCCCTACACACCTATAACCATTCCATAACTAATCGATTTTAATCCCCGTGCAGCGGCAAATTCGGAACTGTGTACAAGTGCAGGGACAAGGCGAACGGCCTCCAGCTGGCGGCCAAGTTTGTGCCCATTCCGAAGCGGGAGGACAAGCGGAATGTGGAGCGGGAAGTGGAGATTATGAATTCATTGCAGCATCACCTCATTATACAATTGTACGCGGCATACGAATATCAGAAAATGATGTGCGTCGTCCTGGAACTGTAAGGAAGACCTCCCAAGCGGCCCAAAAGCCCATACAAAATGAATGTGTTGACTTTGCCCATGTCCCTGTCCATGTCCCGTGGGTGCAACACCCCCTCTCTTTCTCTCTAGAGCTGTCTTTATATATTCTTATACTTTATAAGGGTGAATCGAATTGAATGAACAGAGATTGGGTAGGAAAAGGTGACCGAAAACAGGAATTCTTTGTAATAATAGCTTAAAATAATTCAAAAACTAATTTTTTAAATTAAATCAAAACAAGGTTATTTTAATTCTCTGCAAAAATATTTCTAACATACACTTTGAAACAATTTTTGAGTAAATTTAAATGCTTGTTCTGGCTTCTGCTTAGACAATTTTCAAAGAAATCAACTCTGATGCAAATCGTTTTAATTACGGTCTAAAAATCAACCTAGAACTCTCATAAAAAGCTGAAATAAACCATTTTCTTAACGATTTCTGGTCATGAAATTCGAGTCGCCCTTATGTTTATATTTGTAGCCCACTATTTCACTATTCGTTAAGTTTGTTGTCCCCCTTTTTGTTGTTGTTTGTTGTCACATTGTTGCCGGGGCGGACACAATATCTTGCAATCAGTGGGAATGTGCATAAAATGCGATTTACACGTACGCACATTATCGTAAACTAGTAAACTTTTCGCCCCAAGCACACATGCTCAAAAAAACACAAACACAGACACAAAGGAAATGCGAGGGAAAAGCCTTAAGCAACAGGTTGTCTCCTTCGCACTCCGGCGGCATTTATACAAATTTATAACAACTTTTATTCGCCTCGCGAAACTTTGCGCCCAGCCTCCTTTGTCCGCAAATGAATGCTGACATGGGTTAAGGGTCTAATGGCCCATAAAAACGTTTGAGGCAGGTGCTTCGTCCCACTGATTAGGCAACGGCCTTGACCCACATTCGCCGCCCATTGGGGAAATAAAAGAGTAGCAAGAACACGACGTGAAACAATTTCATTTCCATAGACCAAGGCAGTCTTTGTCAACTTAAATTAATTTTAGACAAAACAAACACAGAGCACAACTGCACTTGGCCAAGTTGTGTTTTGCTGTTGTTCTTGTCACTCTTCGCCCACAAGAAAAGTTAATTGTTCACTTGCATAGTTTTCCCTGGCATCATATTCATAACAGAATGTTCAACTCGGGCCGGGAAATATTTCCACAAGGAGAGGAAAATTCCTGCAAGGCTGCTAGGAAAATGGCTTAACTAGTCCTCTGGCAGCCCAGGAAATTCATGGTGTGCCGTTCAACTATTAAGTTTTCGTTCGGGAAAAGCTGCCAAAGGGTGGAGTAAACAAAAATACCCAAAACTCAAACAAAGTGCGAGTATTTTAACCGAATTCCAAATGCCATCGTCCTCATATCACTATAAATATTTAAACAAATTGGCAAATGCTTTACACAAGCCTTGTGAAATTGAAAATCATTGGGTTAAAAGCTTCAATGGATTTTGTTAATTGAAAGGATATGCGTTGCGATCAGAATTTAATGAAATGCCGTTTAAATCGAGTTGCATTTGAGTATTAAAGTTACAAAATCATCAACTGGAGTGGAAATTGTGTCCTTTCAGTAAATTTATTTTGTAACAGTAACAAAAGTGGTTCTAATTAGAAGAGAAATTCACAAAATTAATTTGTATTAAGAAGAGTTTTATGGCAATGACCTTTGAAGAAAATTAATTCGTATTAGAATACATATTTCAAATCTGTTCCAATTGGATTATCACTTTTCTTATTGCCAAAATCCCACTGGGGTTCCTATTAATTCAGCTTCTGAAAAAGAATTTGTAAATGACAGAACTAAGAGTGTTATAGGAGTCAACAGGCATCCATAAACTGGCATCAAAATATTCGATTTTACACATGAAATGCCCAGGGTTTCACATGAAATTTTAATTTACTTGATTTCGGGGTGAAGTGCATCAACTAACTAACTACCCAAACACAAAAAAATAAGAGAAAAGCTAATGCAGACAACAGGCTTTTCTCTCATTTTTTCCCGACATTTATCATGAGCATCCCATGGATGCTGGCAGGACTTTTGTTTTGTGTGTTTTCGTTGACATGCAACTCTCGACATTTGGATATCGAAAGCAAATCTCCGATGACATTTGTCGAGTGTCTGAACATAATTCCCTCCGATTCCATGTCGGCATGCCGTTAGTTGATGCCCGTCATCCGTGCGGATGGAAGGATGTTCATGGATTATCTGATTTTCGTGTTCTGGCAGAGCAATCGGTACTCTTGTAAATACCATAACTAGCTTAGGGTCAGGTAAGGTAACTAAAAACCCTTCTAAACGGATCTAAATCTGGTTAACGAGGCGGAGGAGAGACTAATTGAAAGGCGATAACTTTGCTTTTGGTGCTTGGCTTGCAATGTGTTTTTTTGTTCTGTCTTGTTTTGTGTTCTTGTAATGCAATTTGGATTCAAGGATTTTTAATTTCTTATTAAAAACTATTTTTTAAATGATATTTCACAGCATTGAAGGCGGCGAGCTCTTCGATCGCGTGGTGGACGATGAGTTCGTCCTGACCGAGCGCGTCTGCCGGGTCTTCATCCGCCAAGTCTGTGAAGCCATGGCTTTTATACACGGCAACGGCATAATCCATCTGGATCTAAAGCCCGAAAATATTCTGGTGCTCACACAGAAGGGCAATCGCATCAAGATCATAGACTTTGGTCTGGCCCGCAAATTCGATCCAGATAAGCGTCTTCGGGTGAGTGGGACTGTGAGGGAATTATATGAAATACATGAATAAATTATTCTATTAAATTACTAATTCTAAGGAAACTATGTATAATATATGTATAAAATATTATTTTAAATTGCTACTTCTTATATTAATTGTATTTATTCTTCAGGTACTCTTCGGCACACCTGAGTTTGTGGCGCCTGAAGTTGTGAACTTTGACTGTATATCGTATGGAACCGATATGTGGAGCGTAGGTGTAATATGTTATGTGCTGTAAGTGTTTTAGGGTTTATGAATATTAAGAAATACCATTAAAATAGGGAAATATAAATGGTTGAGTTAATAGTGCGCAGTGTAGTAATGACCTGCGTTCAGTGCCATAGCGCTCAGTGTTATAACTTTCCGATCATAAAGTCTAGTATCCTGACTATCAGTGATCTATATTTCAGTGCCATAACGCCAATGGCATAACCTCCTTTGTCAAAAAGCTCTTTAAGCCAGCTATGACATTGTGCCTTATTAAAAGTTCCCTTTTTTAAAACTACCTGAATTTCAGCAGAAATCTTTAAATTTATAATGGACAACTCCTATATTAAAATTCACAAATATATTTATACCCAGGAACACCCCATACTTAAGCTTAGACAATATTTTCGAACAATTTGTTCTCGAACACCCCAGCAATTAGAAATTTAATCAAGACCGCTGGCACTCATATCTTAAGGGTTGGTACTTGCAAGAAAACCAATTAAAAATGTGTACAGCTAAAAATGTAATAATCAAGGGAGGGATCAGAGCTATGGAGGTATCTCCTTATCCTCCGCTTCCGTTTTCCGTTTCCCCCTTGCCCTGAGAAAGGAGTGTGAGCCAATTTAATTTAGTTAATTAAGTGTTGGCTTGTGTTTTTATTTATTTTACTTACGCTGCCTTTACATTTCATGTTTATTGACTTTGCCACGCCCCCGAACTCACACCGCAAAACACACACATCCACACAACCACCCACATATGATACGATTTGGATGTACATGTGGTTGGGGCTTGGAACAGCATCTCAGGGCTGTCGCCTTTCATGGGCGAGAACGACATTGAAACAATGTCAAACGTAACCATTGCGAAATACGACTTTGAGGACGAATGCTTTAATGGCATCTCCCCGGAGTGTCTGGATTTCATAGCCAAGTTGCTGGCCAAGGATCTGAGGTTGGTATTCCCCCCCCTAATTAGAGTCACAACCTAAACCCGATTCCCCTGCTTTCTCCACACACAGCACTCGCATGACAGCCGCCGAGTGCATGAAACACAAATGGCTCCAGCAGCGACCGGCTGCCGCTGCCTCGGGAACGCCCATCACAAAGGCCGCCTCTTCGGCGTCCAAGTCGCGCCTGAAGTCAGAGTCTCCGGTGACGGCTCCCTCGGAATCCTCGGAGGAATCCTCCACGGAAACCATGGAGGACGGCGACGACGAGGAGGTGGAGGAGGAGGAGGTGTTGACGGCGGACAAGAACAAGGCCCAGGATAATGGGCAGGACGAAGAGCTGGCCAAACTCTGCAGCGCCGCCGAACTGGAGGTGAGTAATTGGAGCAGAAGGCCCGTCACGCAAACAACCAGCCAGGTGTCATATTAACAGTGATGGGAGTCTTGGGATCCTAGTACCTTAACATAAATTTCAATGTTTTGCATATTTTTTTAAAAAGAATTTTGATATGAATTCATTCAAAAAAAAAAGGTGGGCAAAAGTATGCAATGATTCATTTTAAGCATACATTTGTAGCATACTTTTAGACAACATTTTATATTCAATCCTCAGGACATTTTATGAGAAACCTGAATAACTCTCTAACTCTGTACTCTCTATACAAAGAAATGTTTTTTTTGTCACATCTATAATTCTCATCACTGTCCCATTGCAGAACAAAGAACTGGATGCCACAAAGGACAATCTAAAGAACTTCATTGTACGCTGGGAGACGCATCCGAACAGTCCGTACGTTTTCGACGTGGAGGGCAATATGATTGCGCCGCTGAACGAGACGAGTTACCCTCATCCACGGCGGACCCACGGCCCGGACAGCATCTCCTCGTCCCGAGGTGAGTACGGATCCCAGCGACAGCGCGACCGCCATGCCCTCATCCACGGCAAGTGAGGCATCTGCATCTCCAACTGCATCCTGCCACCGGATCAACATTGTATATTACACGATTAACTTGTCAAACTAATTGTTGTTCTTAACTTGAATGTGGACCAAGCCGGCCAGCCCCCTCTCCACATCTCTCTCTCTCTAAGCTATCTCTTTCTCTGTGTTAACCCCACTCTCTTCGATATCCTTTACTTCCGGGAGAGGGAGGAGGAGCCGCTAGCCAGCCAGAACTGTTGTTTATGTTTAAGTAACCGTAGACCTAAGCGATGTGCCCGACGCGTCCTTGTAGCGGATGCCCGGCTCTATTAACCACTTTGACACTGTGATAATGACAGCCATTGACAAATCAACACAACAACACTGAAAAATATATTCAAAATATAATACAAAACTGTCTGTAGTTTCTTCGTGAAGAGAAACCAAGTTCCATTCCGAAACTCAATCCAATCCGCTCTTTTCCTAGTCCCAATTATCCTACACAATTCCCTCACTCCCAAAGTTCAGGTCTAGATCGACACACACTTGTAGCCACTGTTTCTGGTCAGCCAGACAGGTAAGCCCAACATCCAGCTCCGAATATCCATCATCCTCAGAGATCGCAGTCGAATTCCAAAGTCAGTCTCATGCTCATTTGTGAAATGTCCGTTTAGGGAGAATCTTTATACAGAATGCTTTAATTAGACCCAACTGTTGTACCCCAGAGAGCTGTGTAAAGTGATTAAGTTAGGACAAATATGATCAAGTAATGGAAATTTAGCATATAAACTTAATTAACCTTTTTGTATGCTTGAATATAAACTCACTAACTCCTTAAATACCACCTGTAGAAGTAGACTTCCTTGAGAGCCATTTTACACAACTCTCTCAACTCTAAACTCGCCTCAGCATGATCTTTATTTGTTTTTAACACCACTTCATGTACAATAATCTGTCTGTAAAATACCTTTGGCAATATAATCCCACCGGTCTGCTAACACCCTAACCACTTCTATGTAAAATAACCAAATAATAAATATAAAAATATCCATCTAAAACTCTTTTACCTTTCCAGTTTGTTCTCCCTCGCCCTGCGAATCGATTGCCACCCTCACCGACGACGAACTGGCCGAGGATGCGGATCTGCCGGAGGAGGATGAATCGCGGAGTGCGGACAACGAGAGTCCCCACTCGGTGTCCACGCCCATTAATGAGTCCCGGGAGAAGCTGTTCCCAACGGTGGCCACCTCCAGTCCAGCCACGCCCACACCGCAGCATCTGTTCAATGAGAACTTTGATGAGTTCTCCGGCAGCCAATCCACCGCCCAGCAGCAGCGGAGCATGAAGAGCTATCTGCACACCTTTGACCGCAGGAACTCGGATACCACATACCTGCTGGGTCGTCGCAGTTCTGGGGAACGTGTGAATCTGGCGGACGAGATAAGGAAACTCTCCGATCACCTGCTCATGCTGGCGGAGATCAACACCAAGTTGGGGGATAGCAATAATAATAATAAGAGTAGTGAGGCAACTCCAGCTGCTACAGCTGCTACAGCTGCTCCAGCTCCTCCACAACCTTCAGCACCCTCAGGCAGCAGTTCTAGCAAAACCTCCGAGATTAGCCAAGATGGCAAAAGGTGGACCAGTAAGTCCACCAGCAGCAGCAGCTGGAATCGACCCACTTCCACGGGAGGTCTGCTCAGCCAGGCCAGCAGTAGTTCCCAAAGTCAAAGCAGCTACGACGATGGCCAGGGCAAGACCAAGATTAGCTCGTTGTCCGTGAGACTGCAGCAGTCCATTGAGGAAACTCCCAAGCTAACCAATGGCACGAGCTCTGCCAGCTCCAAGTCCCAGTTTCAATCGCAGCGCAGCAAGACCAGCAGCGTGCAAACTATGACCAGCTCCAATGCCAGGAGCATTACCAGCCAGCATGTACAAAGAACCAGTACCACCTCATCGAAGGTTATCTCCAGCAGCAGCACCACCAGCACCACCAGCGCCAGTTCTAGCCACCAAATGTCCAGTGGCAGCAACCAAATCTCCCCCAGCCCGAGCAACCTAGCGCACAGCGAATCAGCCAGCAGTCGTCGGGCCAAATTCCGGATAAACCAAATGAGTCGCGATGTGCCCGTCGGCCTGCCGGACACCCACCAAACGGTGAACCTGGAGGAGGCGGCCAACACCACCAAGGATTGCCTGCTGCATCTGCTGGAGAAGTACAATGAGACGCGAATCCGCAATCCCGTGGGGCGTCACCAGAGCATCAGCGTGGACTGGCATGTCAGCGACAATCTGGAGTACCGCTCCATGAGCTCCATCAATGCGTTTTTCCAGCGCCACAACCAGAACGGCCGGAACGTGCGGCATATCCAGGCCCAGCTGGAGGAGAAGGCGACGGGGAAGCAGTAGGAGTCCACTGTATATATATCCGATATATATATTTTTGTATGTATAGGACAGATCAACTAAAGCGGGTGCTCATATATCTAGTTAATGGAAATTAGGTAAAACTTCAGCGTTGCAAAGGAAACAAATTAATATTTATATACTTGATGTAAGCAATAAATCAAAATAAATCAAAATAAATTATTTAAATCAACTGAAAAACTAAATATATATTATATTATATTTTCGGGTTTGTTTTGAAATAAAAACCACACTTTACTTACTACCAACTAGAAAATCAAACAATTTATTGCAAGTAAACAAATATCAACTTATAAAATGTACATAATTTGTTAATTAACTACAGTTTACGGCTACAGCTACAACCAAAGCAATGGGTAGAAATTATAATCAATAATCAATAACAAACAATCAATTGACTTTATGCAGATTTTAGTTTTGTTTTGTCATTTTTATGGAGAACAGTGTGCTTTATGTTTCGTTTTTCTGTTTTTTTGTTTTTCTTTTTCGTTTTGTTTATTGAAGTGTATGAGTGGTGTGTGTGTATGACTTAATTATACATAGAATATCTGTATACATATAAATATTAGGAGAATACTTTGGATTTTGTTCTTAGTTAGGCCTTACAAATAGATGCTTTGTATAAGTGGTATAAGGGGATATAGGCTCTGCCTATGTGTATAATTAAGTGTAGTAATCTAATTTTTGTACATAATAGTTTTTCAGGCAAAAGTGTTTTCATAATTTGCCCAGAGATCGATCGTAGCAAATCATAAAAGACATTTTTACCCCATTTGTTAGGAAATGAGAGCGCGACAATTCGTGTTCATTTGGCGGCATTCATAAATATAATAATAATAATATATATATATAAATGACGTTCAAACGTGCAGAAATTGACACAAAACCAATTCAATGTTATTCGGTTTCTTCCACTGGTCGAATTAAGGACAATGTTAGTCGCAGGCTGCAAAAGCAAGGCGGCAATGAGGTGAAAAATCACAGCTCTTATTGGGGCCTCGCTTTAGCGCCCGTGCAAAATGCAAGACAAAATTCAATTCTGCTCTGCTCTGAGCTCTGGTAAACTCTCAAAGGAGGGCAGGGATGAGTTTTGTTGTTCTCCAGGCAAAATTCACAAGCAAAAGTTACTGGGGGAAATTTCGCTGGGATTTAACAAAGTTATGTAAAGTTAGAGTAAAGTATTTCATCGTTATAAAGGTTACAATTCGGTTGGCTTCAAGATAGTTAAGACTAATTCCATTTTGCTTGCGGTCTCTCCTTCTCTTCTAGTTCAGTAGTTGGTTGTGGTTGTTGTTGGTTGTGTTAAGAACTAATCACTTAGTTTATGGCATTTCTCACTAGAGAAATCTAAAAAGTTTCATTTAGCTCGAGCTTACTGGTGCTGGCTTACAACTAATTACTGGTTACGAGTAGTTGAAGACTAACGATTAATATTCGCAACTGTCGCCCTTGCACTGCATATAAAAAGGTTCGTAATTAAAAAAAACTAGGAAATACTACATAATCGCAGTGGCTTATAAAAAATCAAATAAAATTACAAATTGCAATTCAGTTGTGGCGCGGACGCTTCAGCATCGCCCCGAAATGCGCTCCCAGGCCGAATCCTGCGCTGCCGCTCGCACTGGAGCCCGACATGGTGGGTGAGCTGGTGCGCAGGCGTTTTGCGGGCGACGACAATTTCTTGGGAGCCTGGGCCAGGCGCTTGCGCTCCTTCATGAATTCTGCAAATCAAAGAAAATATCGGTTAGTATTACGTATAATTGGAAAATCAAAAAGTCAGCTGCTGCACTTCCTCTTCCGGCCTACTCTGTTCCTATGTCATTGATCCCAGAGAAGCGAAGAAACAGCAGGCGCCGCCTGTTTTTGCACATTTTGATTTCGGTCTCGGGTAGATTTCCAGATTGTGGCACGTGGCCGGCAGCAGTTCCCTAAAGAGGGTTGCTGCAGAGGAGGGTCCATTCAGGGGTAGCAAATAAAGGCCAGACGGCAGCCAGACAGTCGGTCTTCAGCCGGTTTATTTAGTTTGTTTTTTTTTCGCAGCTCAGGTAGCCAAGTGAAAGCAAGAGTGGTGGTAGTGCATAGCTGCATAAATTACACGCTCTCTGGCTTAGCTGGACAAAGTAACAAAAAAGTACACCCAAGCTACAGTAAGTCGAAGCTTTAAGGGCTTCTTCTACCAACTGGCCCACACGATGCGGGTGCATTTATAATGCCCCGAACAGACACTTTTTATGATTATAATTACACATGCAGTATGTGCGACTGGCATACGTATATATACCGAAAAAAAGCGGAGTACAAAGCAATCAAAGGGAGGTTTGATAAGGCCACGGACACTGGATGGTGGTGCATTGAAAGCCGATCCCCACACCCCTCTCTCTTTCTCTCGCTGTGCGTTTTTCGTCGCTCATAATGAGGTCAGGCCATAGACAAAGCGGAGTCACAGCTGTTGGCATTTATAGATGCAACCCAGCTAACCCGCATGCGATCGATCTACAGTATGGAATTCAACCCCCGCTTAGCTCAGGATCAGATCAGAAGAGTTTTTGAAACACAGCTGCACTCAGCTTTGGAGTTTGTGAACCCGTTTAAAAAGAAAATAAATCTCCCACAAAGCACTCGCTAATTGCTGTAATTTGGGTTTAAGTTCCACGTAGCAACGCCCTCAACTAAAAGTCTTTGTCCAGTCAATGGAAAGAGGGAGTACACCATATGGGAAACCAATTTGCTTTCGATGTTTCTTTTATATAGTATTATTGCGGCAACGTTTTACCACTAATATTTAATCAAACATACTATTTAAGAGTACATTTGCAGACATAATCGACTTCTGTAGCTTGAGGCCTATTAATTAAATGCCAAACCCAAATAAACTATCCTACAATTTGTAGTTAAACCACCGCCTACCACTCCCTCGCTAAAATAAACTCCTTGGGAACCGGAAATAAACAAAACTGGATCGCGAAAAGTACCCCAGCCCCTGGGAAACGAATTTATAACGGCTATCGGCGGAGTGCAATCAAGCCTGACCCTGGGAACCGTCAAGCTCGACTGATCAGCGACATATTTAAATGCACAAGCAACCCCGGGGGCGAAACTCACCTGTGATTTTTGGCTGCCGCTTGCGCAGGACTATCGAGGACGTGCTGCTGCTGGCCACACTACTGCTCAGGCTGGAGGTGAATCGCGACACGAGCGACTCATCCTGTGAGTCGTAGCAGGAATCGTTGTCAGTGTTCGACTCCAGCGAGGAGTTGGCCAGATGGGTGCCAAAGTTCTCCCGCTCGGAACGCTCGTTCATCCGCACGTCCATGTCGCTGGGACTGCTCTCGGGACGGACGTGGGCGGC
Organism: Drosophila nikananu; assembly: GCA_008042635.1. Taxonomy (NCBI): domain Eukaryota; kingdom Metazoa; phylum Arthropoda; class Insecta; order Diptera; family Drosophilidae; genus Drosophila; species Drosophila nikananu. Next base: position 1,778 of record VNJV01003179.1, on the reverse strand, counting down.
ACGGGTGAGGGTATACATCTCCGGCGCAAAGCTGGACTCCTGGAAGCTGACGCGCTCCCAGATGAAGGAGGATTTCTCGGTCAAAGGGCAGCCGGCGCGGAAGTCAAAGCCCCACTTTTGCGTTGCCAACTCCTGGTGGCGCTCCAGTTCAGCATTAAAGGGCCTGCAACAGAGATTAAGGGTTAGAATTGGGTAACAACCCAGAATTGCGCAGGGAAACTCACGTTTTGGTTGCTGTGCCCTCCGTGGACTTGGAGCTGCCGAAGAGGTCGCGCTTAATGCGATTCAACTGTCGGCCGCATGGGAGGTTGCGGCTCACCGCCGGACTGCTGCTCATCTTGCAGAACTCACTCAGCATCACAGGGTTCAGAACGCGTGCACTGACCATGGCGACTGTATTCGTTTTGCACTTTCTGTTTTGGGACGCAGTTTTCTCGCCTTCGCTTTTTGGCCACTTGTTTGCGAATCTCACGCCAAAGCGAACTGTCAAACTTTTGGCGCCAAAAGTTTGTTTTCTCCTAGCCCCAAAGAGTGGGAGCGAGAGAGCAGTCTCCAATCACGAATCACGGTCTCCACGCGAGTTTGTTTGTGTGCGTGTCAGTGGGAGAGCGAGACTGCGTTTGTGTGTGTCTTGTGTGGCAGCCTCTTTTGCGTTTTCCCAATTTAAAAGTGAAATTTCACACAGCAATTGTTTATGAAATAATTATAAACAAAAGTACTTGTTTCTTTTGCACTTGGTTTCGGTTATTTAGTCGTTTGCACAGACAGTATCACTGCACTCACAAAACTAAGGTTTCGAGTGACGTAGTGTCTAGTACTAGTGTGAGTTAGCGTTTGCCTTCTGGCTGCACTATTTGTGTTATTTTATTTATTTGTACAACTTTAAGGCGTTGTAGTAACTGCGTTTGTTGACTGTTTTGTGTTTTGAGTTCAGCGCACTACGCGCTGGGTTATGGTTATAGTGCTACCGATCGGAGAACCTCTCTGGACGAATTTCGAGAAACGAATAATAACGAAAGAATAAACAGCCAGCGAAGAGACGGTCAAAGGCAAACGTCAAACAACCACCGCGCGGCGTTGCCAGCTCGAAGCGGAGAGCTGTTTCGCGCTCTCTGTGCAGCAACCCTCGAATTCAAAAACCGATCGGAGAGAAGAAGCACCACGATGGGGCAAGGCAAAGGGAGTGAAAGAGATGGCTAAAGAGGGAGAGAGCTCTGCGGTCTGGACTGCGCTTTTTCCTACGAGTTGGGCATAACGAAAGGGCAATGCACTTCCCCAGATACAAATAGGAATATGTACATACATTTGCAGAGTTTTATAAAGGTATTAAAAATATTGAAAACTAATGGAAACATTAGTTTTGTCTCCAGTCGCAACAATTTCTTTTACGTACTGTAGAAATATGTAATTATATTAATTGATTATAAAGGATTATTTCAAAGCTTGTAAAGCTAAGTGCATCAAATAGTCGGCTTAGTCTAAAAACTCCGCCGCTCCTTCTCTAACTCTCCCTATCAATCTCTCTCTCTCTCTCTACTTTTCCGTCCTCGTGTTCTTCTGTTTGTTGTTGCTGCATCGGTGGAGCTGTACTTTTGAACGCGATGAGTTGATAAAAAATGTTTTGGCTTCGGTTTGTTTGGCTTCAAACTGGATTTGTTGCCGTCGAAGGGGCGTGGCAGAAGGGGATTTGGGGCACGGTTTCTTTTCACTTTCCTCCCGTTGCCAAGGGGAAAATCGCTTGCAATGTGGGGCATTGGTCCAGAAAGCGAACTTCTATC